>JABASP010000609.1:0-46192 GCA_019776565.1 Sminthurinus signatus
GAATCCTGCAGAAGGCAAAAAATGTTCGGCAGAATTCGGCTGGAAAAGCCGAATTTTTCAGCCGAAAAACGGGCGACTATTCGGTAGCAATAAATCCTATCAGAATCCGGCGGAAAATTTTGATGTGGGTCAAAAATAAAAACGTTACAACTTGTAACAACTGTCTTTTTGTCCTTTTTTATTTATTTTATATTCCTCTCTTTTGATTTACCATCTTTTCCCAATTTCTTTCTCCTTGAACTGATATCTACAAACAGTAAACACAAAACACAAAACCGATAAAAATAAGAAAGATTTAGATTCATTCAGTATGAAATACAAATACAAAACGACTGACGACAGGTTTTGGAGTTTGGAGTTGGAAAAATAAGAAATAATATAGATACCGTATTATAATATAATTCCCATGGGCAATGTGTATAGTGTGTAGTGTGTGTAATGGTATGTATTTACAAAATGTTACAAGTATATATATAATAAAAACAAGTTTATTTCTATTTGATAAGATATTCCATATTCCATTCCTATACACAATACAGTTTTTATACAGTTTTGATATGACATGAGAAATTGCATAAATACATGCAATACACAAAATACAAATAGCGCTAATAGCTTCTTTTCCTTCATCGTCAATTTTCTTCCTTCTTTATTCTTCGTCCTCGTTGATTCTCTTGTACATTGTAAATTGTACATACTTCATACACTATACAACAAACACTATACACTACGCTACGTCCTCGTCCTTCATCTACATAAATATTATTCCTTTGTATTGTGTAGACATGGAGAACGGAAGAATTGTACAGGGGAAGAGAGGAGAGGAGAGAAAAGAGTAGTAGTTGTAGGGAAATACCGAAATATACACACATGTATAATAAATTGATTTAAGATTAAGAAGAGGTAAATGGATGGAAGGAAAGAGGGTTCGTCTTAGAGTTCATAGTTCCTCTAGACTCTAGACTCTAGACTCTCTAATCTACATAGATGTACATTGTACATGTGCCTATTCTCTACATGTGTAGAAATGTAGATATGAATATGGTAGTAGATTGTACCTACTTTTTCTTCGTGTATGAAGAATGAAGAGTAATAAGTTTACTACTTTTTTCCGTGTGCAACAAACCAAACCAAACCATAGCAAGAGCAAGAGAGAAGCTTAGAGAGAGAGAAAGTGCAATTTATACTTTTGGCATTATGGCACATTTTCTTTCTTGCTCTTTCCTTCTTTGGGATTAAAAAACCTTGGAAAAAAAAAGTAATGGAGGATACTTATATACATTCAAAACTTACTTTGTATTTCGTATTTGATTCATATAAAATATACACGTATGCATATGTATTATCATGGAGTATCAACACATTAGATGGAGATGCATCGTGTATTGTGTGTATAGTACATGTACGTATAAAAATGTAAATCTACTAAGTATATGCTTTGCAAAATTTTTGGGTAACTGGGAAAAGAAGGAGCAGCAAAAGAGGGAGAGAGAAAAACAGGAAATTTCTATTTTACAACGAATAATAGAATAGGAGCAAATAAGAAAGTGGAGAATTCAGAGTACATGTATAGTTGCACTTTTACACATTTTCTATACTAGATTTTAGATTCTAAATTCTAGACTCTAGACACTATATAGATTCTAAACTGACTGCTCACATAAAGTGAGTAGTGTTGGGATTTGTAAAAAGGAAGCTAGAATCTACCGTCTAGAGTCTAGAGTCTCACCTTTCGATTGAGTCGAGTGAGTGTAGAGTGAAATAAGTACTAATACTAATGGTAGAAAAGCGTCTTTTGTTTCCTTTCTCTAGCTCCAGTTGCAGCTTGAGCTCCAGTTCCAGTTCCAGTTGTAGTTCTAGTTTTACTTTTAGTTTTTTACCAGCTTTAGTTAGTTGGTTCTTTCAACTCGTTTCTTTTCTGTTTCCAGTTCTGGCACTGGTTCTGGTTCCTCCCAGAACAATCTTTTTCTTTTCTCTTTGACTATGAATACTTTCCCCCAGGTGCCTTTTTTCTCGCTCCAACAACTATTTATATTCCATTGAATTCCTTTATATATTTCCTCTCCGTCTTGTTCTTGTACTCTCCTTCCGTTTCTATATTATTTGTACTATCCTCTACACGTGTATGTGTACGATTGGATTGGGATTGGAATTGGACAGTGGATAGAAAATAGAAAATACCTGCGGACTATATATATTAGATATAGTATGTAGTATATTAGACTTGAACCAGCTCAAGTCTCAAGTCTACGAATATCTAGATACAGAAAAGATATCTAAATCAAACGATCTGAGAGCTTCCTTTTTTCATCTTTAGACGAAAGAAAAGCAGATGCAGAGAATGTATAGACTCCTCAAATGTTGAAAAGAAATAGAAAGGCGAGAAAAAGTAGGGAACTGGAAATTCCAATACGTTTTCATTCTCTAAAAAAACCAACAAGCACAAATATAAAAATAAATATACATAAACAGAGTATACTCACTACGCACACGCGCTTTTAGCTTTTACAGAGCTTTTCCAAAGATGAATTCTTTTCCAAAATTCCAAAATTGTTGGATTTTCTTTCTGTTGTCCCGAGTTTACATTATCCATCTGTACATAAAAAGATGACTTCTACATGGGCGGTAGAAAGTTAATAGTATCAAGGTTTTTTGTACTTTTTTAAACTATAGTTTAATTTATGTCCACCTTATGAAGAAAATTAGAAAATCTATATTACTTTGATGATAAGCTCATTTGTAATGTATTTAATACCTTTTGACTTTTGACTTTTAGTATTAGATAATATGTATTCATGTTCCACATTTCATGTTCAGTATTCATAAAGTTTTAAATCAAATTTTTTTCTATGATATCTATACAAATGAGATACAAGTAGATATTATTATTATTATTATTCCTGTTGAGATATTGATGTTGATGTTGATTTTGGCCCAACTCCAATGCAAAGACAATCCCAATTAGTATCCTCATTATTACCAGTATTATTACATTGCGTCATGTTTTTTCATCTTGGCGTATCCGGTTAGTAAATATACGACTACGACTTGTATCATGTAGGATGTACGAGGTACAAAATTATGGAAGGTAAAAGTCATAACTTGTGCTGTATGTTGTATCAATCGTCCTGTGTTCATTATACACCATTCCCAATGTTAGTAACTACATGTTACATGTTGTATGCTGTATTTACATTGCACATTTGTACACCATACACCATCCAGACAAAATACAAGTACAAGTGCATGTAGTTTTCTTTTAGTGGTGATGACGATGATGATGATAGTACGGAGTCTGATCCTGATACTGATTATACTATGATGCGCTCTTCTGTCTCTCTCTCTCTCTCTCTCTTCTGTCCCTGTTACTGTTCTTCTTATATGGCAACGAGTCAAGTTGAGTTGACTTGAGTTGTGTTTTACTTTTCGTTCGTTCTTGTATTATTATGGCTACCAAAATATCAACACATGTTACTGTTCTCTAGTTTTCTAGTCATCACACAAGACAACACCACACCACACCAAAATATCTATCCACTATCTACGCCACCCATTTCGACTCGAGATTCTAGATTCTAAATTTTAGACTCTAGACTCTAGACTCGGAAACTCAAGGCTTGTGCTAGTGCTACTGCTACTGTGACAAAATATTATACCTTTATTCACAGCAATGTTATGCATTATACACATTGCGCGGTATGTAACATCTACATTGTGTAGAGTATGCAGGTTTTAGAGTGTATGAACAGACAAAGTAAGAAAGCCAAAGGGGAAATCATCACCTAAATACTTGAGGCACAAAAGTACACATGTATCTACATCCTACGTGTATGTCTTCCTCATTCCTCATCTCTTCATTCCTCATCTTCATGTTCATGCTCATCTTTATCGTCATCGTCATTCCCGTAGAAAAGTGTACTCAATCTTCCTCATCTTGCATTATCTGTTCACTGTGTGTACGCCGCCCGTAATTTATCACGCGCATGAAAAATAGATAATCATAAATGTAGTCACTTGATGGAGAGGAAAGGCAAGGAGGGATGACAGGCAAGGCGGGCATACTAGGTACATTGCGAATACTCATAAACAATGTACAATGTACAATATACAATAGAACACAGGAGCAGGAGCACAACTGAAACTGATCATTGATCGAACAAGTTGACACAATAATATGAAATATAAAATATAATACAGAAACCATTCAACACCAGACTCCAGCTTTCAAATTGCTTTTATATTAAAACATATTCGCTGAAAATCACCAAAAATTAAAGATGAGACCGTTAGAAAAAACATGGTGAAATAATTGAGAATGATGAACGGTTCAAGAAAAACTTTGAGGAAAAATAATTGTTATTGGTATTTTTGTTTTAAAAAATGGTCTGGTCTACGGAGATGAAATGAAAGTGCAGGATTTAAAATTAGAATGTGTGTGGTTTTTTTTGTAGAGGAAGATTAAATTCTTGACGGGATTCAGAAATTATAATGAGAGGGCGAGATCACCCGAATAACAATAACAGTAATAATAAAATATTTAAAATTGTGTTTGTAAAAGTAAAGGATAAGAGGGATCTTTTTATTCTTTAGTTACGAAAATCCATAGCAAACGGAGTTTGCTATAAAGTAACTAATATCTGTGTGTTTGCTCGACTTCTCAAAATCACAACATTTTTCTCAATTTCTCCGCCAAACATCAACGGGTTTTTACAGGATGAAAAAGAATTAGTAAATTCAGCACACGCGCAACAACTTTTAGCAAAAGTTAAAAATTTGATTTCCCGCACAAAAATACTTTGACCCAGATTTTACCTTTTGATTCTCTAAAACCTGATTTTGTTTTGAAATTTTGTTGACTTTGGGCCATTTTAATTTTTTGGGGATTGTTATGGACAGTAGATTTTTGCACTTTGACCGTGGTCATGTGGTTAAGTGTGCTCAAAATGACTCTTTCGACATCCCGAGTACTAATGTTATGGATATTTCAGTATTTTGATCCTCACAACCCTCCACATTCAAAACCTTTTATGACCCTTGAGCAATCTTGTTGATACAACAGGAAAAGGAAAATTCCTATCAGGGGATACGCAACAACAAACACAAATACAATTGATTGAGAAATCAGCGAAAAAAAAGACCAATAAGGTTTTTATTAAAATCCCTCTGCAATAAGTTATAGAGAAAACGGCTAAAATAGTAACTAAAGGACTTTGTGATTTTTTCACATTACTTGTTTCCATGTGGATAGTTCCATAGTCCAAGTGGTTGTACGAGTTTCGAGTAACCAGTAGTTTAATCGTAAGCATTGTTTGTTAAATTTGATTTTAATTCCATTTGAGAGTTGAAGTTCGAGTTGGAGTTGGAGTTTCCAGTTTCCAATGAACAATGAACCCGAATATAAAAAGTACCCAAAAGTTTCCCTCCCTTTTCTTTTGTGTGATTGTAAATCCTGAGTCCGTTGAATATGTACATTAATAGAATCCATTATACATGGAACACAGATGTAGAGATACAGTAAGTAGTGGAGAAAGGAGAAAGTTGAATGTACGTATGCATGTTGTGTGAAGGAGAGGGTAGTTTTGCAGATCGACTCATCTTGTCTCATCTCATCTCATTAACATTTACGAGGACAACTACGAGAACCGAGAACTACGAGAACTAAGAGGAGAGTGAGAGAAAAGGACTAGTGTTTTCCAGTAGTTAGAGTTGGATGTGGATTCAGACGTGGTCATTTTCATTTCATTGATGCTGGTGACAAGTTTAACAATAGCTTTTATAATCCGAATGGCAAGTTTTATCATCCATGTCCATTTTGTCTAATACATGAACGTCCATGTCTATGTGTAAGTACATACAACATACAACATACAGTACATACAGTTCTACAAGGACGGACATATGTATCTATTTTAACTCCATTTAATTCTTCTAGAGAGAGAGAGAGAGAGGGAAAATTGGAGACCATACTATATACTACATACTATACCATGCCGAGAAAACCATCCATCGTATCTCTCCATATCTCTTTCTAATTTCAGATTTCTCATCCTCGTCCCCATTCTAGTTCTCGTCCTCGTCCTCAACATCCTCAGCATCCTCAGCATCCTCATCCAGCTCCATTAGTCTTTACAATTAGTTTTTGGCCCGTGGCTTTGGCTTTCCAAATTCCAAATTCTCAAGATTGGATGAATTTACCAGAGTTTAGAGGAGAAAGCACAAGTATATGTACCTACAATGTAAGGACACAATGTAAGAGAGAAGAGTCTTTTGGGGTCTGAGGTTTCGGCATTAGTTTTGGTCTAGTTTGGCGGCAAAAGGTTTCCTATCTAGGTAATTGTCCATGTCTCCATCTCTCTCTCTCTCTCTATCTTTTACTCTGCCCATCCTCTAATTAAGAAATATTACAACTCAATTCTCTCTTCATCTGTATTTACTGTCTACAGTCTACAGCCTAATACAAAATACATGCACTTAGACCATAGACTCCGCCATCTTCCTTTGCAAGTAACATTTTATTTTTATGGAAAATGAAAATAAACAGGATGATTTTTTCCCCTGTGAAGTGAGTGTAAATGGTAAATAGTAAATAGTGAAGGGATTCAAAATTTTAATCTCGTGTCTCTAGTTTCTAGTTCTGGTTTATGTAGGTACTACTTTTCCAGGTGCAGAATCCCCCATAGATAAATTTTCAATGTAAAGGCATCAAAAGGTAAAAGTGGGGGGTAAACAGTAGTAAATAAATCCCCAGTCTGAATGCAGACTGTAAATAAAATAGAAAATATTAGCAGTGTAAATTTAAATTTTGTATTTGGTGCTCCATGCTCTACACTCTACACTCCTCCTTTGTAGACGTTTGAGATTGTACACGATACAATATACAATATACATACAAATATAGTGTATCAGTGTGCATCCAAATGATCCTATTAAATGGAAAATTGAAAGGTTAAGATATGTTCAAGAAGAGTATTTTTTCTTTAATTCTAAGAATAATCTTCACAGCTGAGGTTCAAAATTCAAGACTCAAGAGTCAGTCAAACCTCAATACTCAAAATGAGTGGAATGAAGATGAAACTTTTTCCACTTTTTTACTCAAGCGTAATACTTAATTCACAAAGTTCCAGTTTCTCTGATGAAAATTGAGAATATACCCATGAATTAAATGATCGAGTTTTTCCATGAATGTACAACATATTATGTATTATGTACATTCCCTATACATTGTACATTTAAAACTCAATGCTCAAAGCTCAAAACTCAGATGTGTACAGTGTGCAAGTTTATGCTCTTACCCGTATTCTGGAAACTGGACTGGACTGGAGTTGGAGAAAGGAATAAAGTGAGAGAAAGTGGTATAAGGAAATTAGGTGTGAGCTGTTTGTATACTGAGAGTAACTGAGTGAGTAGTGAGTAGAATCTTCTTCCTCCACGTTTCTTGGCACTTTATGCCTTTGTATGTCGACTGTCGACAGTCCACTCCATATATCCTAATATACACCACTACCATTGCCCCTACCTGATGTCCATACGGGAGTCTTATATTATTATGAAAGTACCCAGCCAAACTCATCCACGTCATCAAACTCCAGTCTCCAGCCTCCATCCTCCGAGATTCTGAATCCTGAATCCTGAAAGTTGGATGCTGGATACTGGGTACTGGGTACTGGAACATGGAGTATAGAGTATAGAGTATGGAGTTGAATCCACTCGAATCTGGAATCAAGAATGAAACTCACTTTACTAAAACTGACTATACTGACTATGTACCCAGAAGCAGCTCTCTGGCGCCAGTGACAATACCACAGTATATTATACAGTAGACTACCATCATGAACCGTGATAAATATACATGGAAACACACTTTTCTCCTAGTCTAATCTACCTACATATGTATCTATCTATTTCACTTCCATGAAATACATTGTATATTCAAAGTCCCACTGTACATTTTGTACATGGTAAGATTTTTTTAACATGTCAACTTTGCTTTGCTCTTTATAGTTCAAAAATCCTCTTGAATGTTGAATCCTCTGGGCTCTGATCTCTGATCTCTGATATGTCAAACGACAAACGACTTTACACGTTCTAATGTAAAGCTTTTAGTTTTTAATTGCCCCCCGGATTTGATAATAGGATAAAATGATAAAAGCTATGCAGAAAATTCTGATAGTAATTATTGTTATTTACAGTGGAGAAGCTTCCTCATTTCCCTTTTACAACAAAAATTATTAATGTATTTATTTTGTATAATGCGTGAGGAAGCTGGGTGTAGGGAAAATATTATGTTGGTATGATGAAGTAGAGTTTATTTTGGAAATGAGAATTTGTGAGACATTTTTACACAGTGTTTTTACACTCTAAATTATTATTATTTTTATTTCCCTCCCATATTTTTCTTCCTTGTGGTACTCACAAAATACTAAATACTCACTGTACATTGTATCTACATTGTACATGGACTGAAACTCGGCCTGAAATTATTGAGCAGTTTGTCTCATAAAATAGTCGTAACTTGTAATACACTTCAAGATCTTTTCACGTGATCATCCTCATCTTCATCTTCATCATCATTATTATTATTCCCAGCTCCCTGTACACTGTACAGTGTACAGTGTACATTGTACATTCTCTCTCTTTCTGTGAACAAATTATGTAGCATTTTCATGTATTCACATTTAAGTTGAATCTACGTTAGAATGTGCAAGTAGGAAAAACAGGAGAGAGAGAGAGAGAGAGAGAGAGAGAGAGAGAGAGAGAGAGAGAGAGAGAGAGAATAAATACAGTCATAATAAACAAGACAAACTCGTGTGTTTCTCCTTTCTACTTTATGAGGGTACACACTGTACGCTGCACACTGCACACGTTGTGTAACCCTCTCTCCGTCTTCTCTTTTCTTTCGTATTTACATTCTACAGCATCTCCCTCATATACATATTATTATGTAGAAAATGGAATAAACACACACGTTTTTGTGTGTATCTATTCGTAACAAGTAAGGCAAAGCACAAGAGAGAGAGAGAGAAACTAATTTAATTTTACGCGTTCGTAAACTCATGAGCTATTTGGCCGGATATCAGCAAAGATCATAATACATAATACAACACACAAAGCACATGTAAATGTATTATGTGTAATGTATAATGTGTATTGTAAATATATGTTTTGTATTCAGTATTCAGCATTTTCTATGTTGTATGTTGTACATACATGTGTATGATAATTCTCCATCCTCTACAGAGGAATGCACAACCGTTCAACATTTGTTCTTTTCCTCTTATGGTTTCTCTCTTTCTGCTCCTGTTGTTCCTGTTCCTCCTCCAGCTAACCTCCAACAAAACAACACCAGAGGTAAAAGTAAGAGTAACAGTAGGAATTCAAATATCAAATGTCTTCCATGTATTTAACAAAAACACAGAAATGAAAACAAAACAACAGCACACCACAGCATACATGTATAATGTATACTGTATACCTTTAACCCACATATTTACATATTTACTACGTACATTGTACATTCATGCAAATTTCTCTAGTACAATTCTCATCAAGCATCCATATACATGCGGAAAATATGAATGTACAATGTACATTATAAGTTAGAAAGTATGATGTACCTCATGCTCATATACATATGTATGGATTATGGGTATCCACCATCTACATGTAGACGACTGCATATTGTATCAGTTTCATGAGAATTTGAAAAGGAACATTGCCATTGCCATCACCATCAAATTTAGAATGTATGTACAATGTACAATGTACGGTGTTCAGTGTACATATGGGAGAGAGGAAAACACAAAAACACAAACAAACAGCAACTCGGTGTCTATTACATTAGCCACGGTCTTTAAAATCTAATGACTTGATGACGCACAACGACAGCGAAAAACGACAACGACACCAACGAGAAGGAGAACTAGAACCATGATGACAAGAGTACAGAATATAGAATATTATACAGTACAGGAGCAGAGCCCAGTTTGGTTTAGTTCAGTTCAGCCCTGTGGAAATTGGAGTAGTAACATGCTAAATTCTACAATACTATCCAGAATCCACAGGACTCAGGACACAGGACATTTACAATCTACAATGCGCCTGAAAAAGATGCAAAATATGTAGAAAATTCACTTTCACAGTTTCACTTACTCAATCCCCAATCCTCTGTTGGTCTGTGGAAAATACTCACTTTTATAGTTGTACATTTCATCTCTCTCTTTCTCTCGCTGTCTCTCCTTTTCTCTCATTCCATGTTCCATGTTATGTGTACTAAATGTACTAAATACTACATAAATGTTGAAAGAAATACAGAAACTGTATCTGTGTCTGTGTCCTTGTAGTTATATAAATGAGCCATGTACCATGTACCTTGTACAATGAACAAAATGTGGACAAAATGTACATTTTACATAATAATATAAAAATACATATAGGAATGTCTCTGTGTTTGTGTGTTGTGTGTGTGGCAATAATGAGAGAGAGCTCTACTTTTTGTTATCCTCATTCTCCATTCTCCGTCCGCGTCCTCGTCGTCTTGTTTCCATTACCATTTATTTCAACATGAACAATGAACTATTATCCATGATAATAATGATTATGCCTCTTTTTTATCTACCATTACATACATTTTGTTCATTTCCCTTTATTACCCCTCTAAACTTGGTTCTTTTTACATGTAAAACGGAGAATGTTGAATCTAAAATCTAGAATCTAGAATCTAGAATCTAGAGAATGTAGATTGTAGATATATTTATATATGAAAGGTCGTAAATAATATCTACGGACTAGAATCTAGAATGTTTTATTCTGATGCTGAAACTGAGACTAAAACTGAGACTGAGGCTGAAGCTGATGTATATTATATTATTATGTTATATCATGTGAAAATATATTATATAGTATATCACAGTGTCTTTTTGTAGATTCCAAGTATATATATTCTGGATTTTACAGAGTTTACGGGAATCGGGAAAGTACAAACACAAAGTACACAAAGTACAAACAAAGTATATGAAAAGTAGTCACTGAAAAATGTGTGTTGATAAGCTCTCTCATTTTATTGTTACTGTAAAAAAAAGTAAAATTCCCCTCATGTTATTATACAAATGCAAATGGTATAGAAAAATATACAACGACGAGTACTAGGAGAAATGAGAGGTATGTGCAAAGTGGAAAATGGAATATGGAGTACAAAGTACAAAGTATGAGCTATGAAGATGAGGTAGAATGATTTGGATTAAATTTCATAGATCTCACGTTCCAGTTGAACTCTGTTTAGTTTAGCTTGTTTCACAACCCACACAAATAACACACACATGCCATTCGCCATGTACTCAAATTTTGAATCTTGAATCTTGAATGTAGAGTCTAGAGTTTCTAGAGTTTCTAGAGTAAAAAGGAGAATGAACATAAAGTACCAAAGAACTGCGGAAAAAATCTTTGGGATTCCTCTGTAAATTCCCTAAAATTCTCCGAGTAATAAAGCTCACGACGTTAATACACTACGGACACTATCACTATTCACTATTCACTATACGGCCAAGTACAAAGTACAAAGGCGGGTGAAAATGTTGAATGTTGTTTGTTGAACGTGGGGGCTTGTTCCATTGTTCCAGCCTCTTTGTTCTTTCCTCTTTGTCTCGCTGGTACTCCAAACTCTAAACTCCAACAGCCAACATCCAACATCTAATGTATCATTTACGTCAGTCTAGAATCCAGAATCCAGAGTCGACATTCTACATACACATATACAATATACACACATCTTTCATCTACTTAAATGCAATATTGTCTTGATCTGGAGAGCTCAAAGAAATAGAAGAATAGGAGGAAGAAGAAGAAGAGGAAAATGAAAAAGGGTTTGAGTTTTGAGTGTTTGAGTCGGAATCGGATTCGGAGGATTCAGAGGCTGTGTCTGTACAAAATATTTACAAAACATTTATCCGACTCTTCAAGTTTCAAGTTGAGTAAAGCTGCAGTTGACTGGAGAATAGAAAATAGGGAATACAAAAGTGAGTACAAAAGAAATGAGAGGAGGAGAAAGGAGAGAGTAAAGAGGGGCCGTATTATATTATATTATTATATTATATTTTATATTAGTAGCATTCAAAGTCAAGTCAAGTCAAGTCAAAGAGGCAAGTGCCAAATGCGTAAAGTATACATAAAAAGAAGAATGCATGTTCCAATGCTCCATACTCCAATTTTCCTACTCTTTCCACTTTCTCTCCTTGTCAAGTCAAGGAAGAGAAAACAGAGTCGAATCTCCAGTCTCCACACTCCACAATCCACACACATGTACCCAGTTTAATGCTGTATTATTTTACAACACATTTATTATAATGCATAATAACATGCTACAATATTGAATACGGAGTATAGAGCACAGTAAAAGTACACGGTGTCTAAAGTGTATGGTATGACATGGTGCAGAGTGCGTACTTACGCACGCACTACTTTACCTCCAACTCAAATTCCATGTGTGTGTTTACATTGAACACTGTAAAGTCTACATTCTACATTCTACATTCTCCCGTGACATAGATCTATAGATGACGCATTTTCTATAAACTTTCTCCACGAGATTCCACAGCTAATCCTGTGTGCACACTTTCTGTACCCTGTACACTGCACACTCTACAGTGTACACACGCATGGATATGGATATGGCTATGGATAATGGATATAGATGTATACATGCTCATACATACTTGTATAAACACTGTGCAGAGTGTAGATACTGTATGTTGCATGTATCATGTCATGTACTCCAAGCTCTATATTCTATATGCTGTATACTGTATATTGTATACTTTATGTTGGATGCGGTGAGAGCAATACCCCGTTCTCTTTTATTATATCACTTTATTAGTTGGATACTTTTGTCCTTGTACTTTGTACAAGAGCACGAGTATAAAGTATAATCATATGTATGCAGGAGGAAAGTCTGTAGTCTGTAGTCTGTAGTCTCTAATATATAAAAGACATAAGATGTGAGGGAAAAGTTTAGGTAGAGCATAGAGTATACAGAATACTGTAGTACAGTATACAACTAGAGTTGAGTTGAGTGAACGAGGACGACGACGAGGACGAGAACGGGAACGAAAAGAAGAGAAAGAGAAAGCGAAAGGAAAAGTAAGAGCGAGCGAGTAGGAGAAAGTCGTTCTGGATGTCGATACGGAGGCTGTGAGCGAGAGAGAGAGGGAAAGAGAGAGAGAGAGAAAGCTCGTAGAAAGGGTCTCAGTAGCAAGATCTACACGGCGCAAGACTTTTCCCCAAAAAACTTACAATAACCTACAATCTACAACTTGTTTCCATAACACGAACCCTACCATAGCATAGCATACCGTGCCATACCGAATACCGAACCATACCTCATAGTTTGCCCTGTTATTCGTACTCGTATATATTCACCGACTAAAATCCATGTACGTATGTATGCATGTACCTTGGATGATGTTCAATGTTCAGTGTACAATGTACAGTGTACAATGTACAGTGTACCATGTACATTGTACAAGAATGAGACTGGATATTGAATTTGGTTTCGGATGGAGGATCTTCTTTTCCTACTTTTCTCCTTTTATGTGTAATCCATTCTTCCTGTCTTTTTTCTCCTGTCTGTAGGCCATAGGATGTAGTCTGTAGTCTGTGTGCTAGCATCAGTCTCACTATACACTTTCCCTATTTTCTGACTCTGACCGTCGACATGTCTCTGAACTACCAAAACCTACCCACATGGAAAACAGAAAACAGGCAAAAGATGTATAGGAATTTGTGGACTGGCTCGCTTGCTGGCCTTTTTCTTCTTCTTTTTTTTACACATGGGTCTTTTTATCTGTAGAATTTAGCTGAATCTCCATTCTCAAGTCACGAGTGGTGACAAAAGATAAAAGATAGAGGGAGAAAGGAAAACAGTTTGTATCTATTCCACTTGTAAAAATATAATAAAAAACCCAAACCAAACCAAACCAATCCAATCCAATTAATTATGTTTGGATATGAATCAGATAATTTCCCACAGTTTTCCTTCCTTCCTTTATAACTCGTAACTTGCCCCTTGTGAAATCCTACCCGCATCATGTATTTTACGTACACAAGTCTAAAGTCTGATGGGGAAAGTCTCCGAGCTGAAAACTAAATGCTCAAAGCTCAAAAGTCATCATGATAAAATCGATAGGGAGTTGAGAAAAACTTTATGTCACAATTATCATTAGGATGCAGATTAAGATTATAAAATTACCCAAGACGCCGGAATCTGGAGTAGGACTCATATAGATTCTAAAGTCCAAGTCTATGTATTAGATATGTATTATGTATTACGTTTGTAGTTGGTAAATTTTGGCCGTTGAGTTTGACTTTGATTTTGACTTTGAATTCCTGTTGGTTCATCTCACTTGAAATTTCCGGGTATTGAATATTAAATCCAATTAAAAATTCCCATAATAAAATAATGGGCGGTATAAACCCATTGTTTGTCGATATTACACTGCTATCTAGTATCCAGTATCTAGACTTTAGATAATGTATTTGCTATTTGGTATTTATAGGACACATGAACAGTTAGAAACTAATATTGTCATTATACATATATCTATATCTATATTATGGACTTTGGTGTCATTGAAAGCGGAAGGCGGAGGAGAGAAAGTTAAGGCAAAGACAAAAACAAAGGACAGAGAATGAGCCAAAATGCAATTAATGAGAGAGTGAGACTGTAGAATGTAGAGTGTAGAGTGTGTTGATCCTTTTGTCTAAGGTTCCGTAAATATATAGAAGGTATAAAAGATAAAGATAAAGATGTGAAACGCTTACTCTAGAATCTAGACTCTAGAATCTAGACTCTAGCCTTTAGCCTTTGAAGGTATTTTGGGTTTTGGGTTTTGGAATTTGGTTGATTGGAGGATAAGCAAAGACGGAAGTGGAAGAGAAAGCTGGAGAAAGAGAGAGTGGGAGAAAGGGATGGCCGAGTCCTACACAGTACACAGTACACATACATGGACTGTACAAAGACACAAAAAGACGGAAAGAAAAGAAAGGAAGGATTTAGTGGAGTAAAGAGGAAAGAGGAGGAGAGGAAATAGAGATAAAGACCAAGATGAAGTGGCTATGTATACAACATAAAACATAAAATCTCAACATTGTGTATAGACTGAAGGTAATCTCGGTAGTCGGTATTAGGTATTAGGTATAGTCTCCAGTCTCCACACATAACCATCTAAATATCTAAAAGATCTTGTGTGTATTCTATCGATTCTCTTTTCTATCCTCTCTCTCTCTCTGTCTATGCTATTTAAGTAATTTATGCATGATTGTGGAACCTACACCCATTCAAACATTCAAATCAGAGTTCTTCTTAGTTCTTAGTACACCCAGGTTATTTATGGAATATGTAATATGTAAAATATCTATAGGTTGCATCTTAAGATTCTCCTGTCGATTATAACTAATAATTCATCGCATAATATTATATGCACTGTATTAGTGCGTGCTATAGAAATGTTAGTAATTGGATTACTCTGAGGAAGAAAGGTTCAAATCAGAATATATATCTTATCAGGTATCAAGTATTAAATGGCAAATACGGTAGCATAGATCAAAGTCCATGATACTATCTCAAATCTTCAATAGTGAATAGTGAATATATTTAATAGTCTTCAATAATCTTGAGTCCCTTCATATTACACAAATATTTTATCTTTACCCTGTCACTTTCACATACTTTGACTTTTGACTGAATAATATTTAATATTTAACATAATATAAATTGTCTAAAAGCTGAATTTTCAAGTTTAATTGTGAAGAAAGATGAATATGAATACACATCAATTGAAAGGGAAGAGCGGGAAATTGGAAATCCAACATCTTCATAATTATATAATATTGTGTACAATTTGTTATTTTGGAATTTATAGTTTTGTACAGTATGTATTTTTTAGTGTTGCCATGTTGAATCTTGAATGTAATGGTTAATGGTAAATGTGGAGCAGTGTCAAAAATTGAATGGAACGTGTTGCAAAATTCCGAGTAAGGATTCAAATGGGAATTTGTAACTTGTAGCTGGTTAAGTGAAAGTTAGATGCAGGATGTTGGATGTTTTGGGTGTTGGGACAGAGTTGATTGAATTGAGATAAATAGAAACAAAGGGGAAGCTGTCTCATGTCTCATGTCCCATGTTGTATTTCATGTGTCCCATGTCCAATGTCCTATGACATATGACTCATACATCCATTCATGGAAATTAGAAATAGACATCCCAAATAACAAATGACTTGTTTAGTTATTTATTCATGTATTTATGAAAAGAGGATGAATTTACTTCATATTTCATATATGAGTTTCATTTTGGATTTTGGACCTTTGGAGTTTGGTTCCATTCCTGAATTGGGAATTTTCCTCTCTCTGTCTTTCTCTTTTCTCTTTCCTCGTTTCCCGTTCTCGTTCCCGTTTTGTCCATGGTAGGACCACGTAGGTACGTACGGCTGTATTTACATTTGCGGTTGTATAAAATAGTGGGCTATATGGGTCGTAACAGTAATATGTATACTGTATACTGTGTTCGTAGGTAGAAAAGATGAATTGAAAATTATGGCATTAGCTGAAAGGAGGACTAGGTCCATATGTACACTGCACATTGCATATTGTACATCCTTATACAGAAAAGTCGAGTCATACCAAATATCAAACCAAACCAAACCAAGTCAGACTAGAGTCTAGAGTCTAGAGTAGAGTAAAGTAGAGTAAAGTAGAGTAAAGAAGGAAAGAGCAGCTCAACTCAACTCAGAGCAGACCAGACTGGGGACTGGGACTAGTTCAATAGATGACTGTGGAATTTGGAATGAGAGCGAATAAATTTGTGGGAAAGACTAATTTAATCTTTGATCACAGAGTTCACTTGAGAGACCAGGAGCAAGACCGAGTACATGTGTAGTCAGTAGTCAGTAGTCAGGAGTCAGTAGAGTACAGAGGAAAGGGAAGAGAGTAGAGAATGTGTAGTTTAAAATGTAGTTTGAATGTACCAAAGTGTACAAATTTCGTATATAGTTTGGAGTTTCAAGTTTAGTGAGTCTCTCTCTACTCTCTACTCCTGCTCTTTTTCTCGTTCTCGTTGTCCTTCTCCTTCTCTACTGCTGCCTTGTCTTGACGGGAGGACAGGATAACAGATTGCTTCATTTGCTCTCTCAATGGTGAATCTATTTTGGGTCTCTTTCTCCCATACTATATACATTATACATTGGTACATGGTACTCTCATCTTTTCTTTCTTCCCCTTCATCGTAATTTTCTGAATTCACAATTCACAATTCTGCGAAACCAAATTCCGTCCCATTCCATTCCATCGCATATTCCTATTCCTATTCCCATTCTATTTTCATTTCCTATGATTATATATCGAAATTCCCAATAAAATGAAATGAATTTGTATACATTTCAACTATTCCTCCAATATTATGGTACCTTTTACCTATAATAAGAGGCAAAAGGCTTTATGTACAGTATTATGTACCTTGTAGAAACTACCTATGCTATGATGTCAAGCTCTATCTCATCACCTTTATACCTCACTTCCTACTCCATACTTTATATTACTTTATACTCTTTATACAGAGTACTTCATTTAATCAAGCTATAAAGAATATATTATATTATACTTACAAGTTACAAATTGTACACTGTACACGCTACACACTACACCCCTCTTTAATACTCTCACTAATACTTTTCCTTAATCTAAACTCTCAATTTACGTCCTTCCCTTCTCATCTCATACTCTGTAGAATTCAATGCCTGGGTGAAATCAGAAATCATCCATTCGAATTCAAATTCGGATCCTGATTCCTGATTTCTAATTCCACAGAATGACATTATTACTTATTACTTATTATCATCATTATTTCCCTAGGGTACTACACTTGCTACACTTTATACTTTATAATATACTTTTCACTTTGTTGACAACTGTGCAAACGTTGGTAGTTTAGAGTTGATATGTATTTATTTATGTGTGAATGAAGAAGATTTTATCTCCATTTTATATTTAGTCTAAACTCGAAACCCTTGTGTATATGTATAGAATTTATTATTAGAACTGTATTCGTTATATGGGTACGTGCGGATTCATTATAAAAGTATTATGTAGATCAAGATCAACAATCAAGATCCTTAGCAGAAAATTTACAGTTCATTCATTCATTCATTCCTTCTCCTTCCTTCTCACTCTTTCATTCTTCAGTCTTCATTCATTCACATTCTCATTTTCATTTGCATTCTCATTCGCATTCAATTTTCTGGAACCATTCAACATATTAATTTATTCCATTCATTCATTCCCATTGCACATTTCACATTTCACATGGTTTATTACGTATTACACGTTACACGGGGAAATGAAAAATTCACAGTAAAAGGAATAGGAATACAAAGGAGAAAGTATCGATGGGCGATAGGAAATAGAAAGCATCCAACGTGGTTACTTTTGTTTTAAATACTTGTAGATTTACAACACAAAAGACATGTACAATGTACATTGTAAAACGTGTACGTTTCTGAATTTTGACTTTTGACACATGGGACACGAGACACGAGCCGTATATTGTATGCTGTATATCATATTTCATATTTGATTACTATCAAGAAAATGACAGTTTTCATTATAATTTTGTAATCTATTAAATTCTTCACTTTTTACTCAAATGTCTTCATTTTCTTGAATACAGAATGCAAAAGTCAAAATGAAAAAAAAGGAATAAATAAAAATACAAATTATTGAACAAGAAAAATAAGAAATGAGAAAGTTTTGTGGCAGTAAAATGAGAATACTTTTTTTTTTTTACTTTTTACGAATAATTGAAATCATTTCGTGGCATGTGAGATGTAAATAGAAAATAGACCTTTTACCTACAATCTAGAATCTAGAATCTCTAGAGTCCGGAATAAAATGTAAAAATACACCTGACTGATGATATCTACAGATATACGTGTATCCGTGTATACGTGTGATTTGAGACATAAAGATACATATCTACAATCTACAATCCACAATCCACAATCTACATGCATAAAAATATACAATAAGGGGAATGAACTTCTTTGGACACTTTTATTGTATGGAATATAGAATAGCATGTAGCTTATATTATAGATTATAGTACATAGTACATAGGAGAAGGAAAGCATTAGTGTCCGTCGTTCATCTAATTAAATTGATGGAAGAGAGTGGAGTATGAGACACATTTCATTGATTCCTTTGGACAAGGTAAAAGTGTTTGTACATAGTTAAATAGTACTGGCATTTGCTATTTACTATTCGCTATTCGCTACTCGCTACTCTGTCTGTATTAATATTGATAAATGGAGGAAGCGTATAGTGACAATAAGAGAATTGTCCATGTCGATTCTCTTTTAAATGAGTGAATGGACACTGCACTGACTGGATTGACTAGAGCTCTATAGACTGGATTTATGTAGAATTCGGATTGACTATTGACTATTGACTGTCCTACCATTAATGATGTACATACAGTACTACGTATTACGTATTACACACCTTCCTTCTTCATACAGTTGCCATCATTAAGTACTTCTGTACTGTTGTCTTGCTGTACGGCTGCGAATTGGACTTGTTCTCGGACGTCCACTCGCTAATTCATAATGATGAATGAAATCATAAGAAGGAAAAGACGTTCCGACTTTTCTTGGGATATTTTATAACATTGTAGAACATTGTATGCAGAATGTAGAATTTAGGCTAGTCAATAGAGTAGTCAGTAGTCACTATAGTCACCAGCAGTCTGAATTCTGAATTCGGAATTCTGAATTATTGACTGTCAGTTATGGATTGTGGTTGTCTCCTTCTCACGTACATCTAAATCTACATATATGTATACGTGTACAGTGTACATGTACTACAATCTAACGCAGTGTACAGGGCACCGTTGATGGCATAGGTAAAGTATTTATGTACTTGGACGGTGTACGTTGTACGCTGAACGTCGGACGACCAAATTATATTTGACATTTAGATTTGCACACCACTACTCCAAAATCCATACTCCGTACTCCCTGAAATATAATTTACCTCTCACTCTTCAGCTGATGAGACAGCTATCTCGATTTTTTTTCGTGCTTCTGTCTGTCGCTCATGTGAATGTGTGCCTAGTGCACCGTGTACAATGTACAATGTACACCTGAACATTACACTGTGCTACAAACTGTTTGCATTGTGTTGTGTTTAATAGTGGATGTTCGTACTTCGTCGTTCGTCGTTCGTCGTTCGTCGTCAGCAAGTCAAGTCATGCAAGATATACGAACACAACTCAATACATGTACAATTTACATTGTATACACACTCATATTCTTACTAATATTGCATGTTGTGTATTGTGTACGCTGGACGCTGGACGATGGACGATGAGGAATGATGTACCCATCTATTATTTTCATTCTAATTTTATGTCCATTTTATATTATATGTGAAGGAAATAAACAGGGAATAGAGGATAAGATGGTCATTATTCTCTGCAATGAAACTCACGACAGGAGGAGCATTACAGAAAACATAAAAAATCTAAAAAAAAAGAAGCTAATGTTGATGAGAGCCTTTGAGAGCTTAAGAGACAACCTTTGTATTTTGAGTATTGAGTATGAAGTAAGAAGTATAAAGTATGACGTTACAAAAGTTACAAGTTGGAAGTCGAAGTTAGACAATGGATGTAAAAATTGTGACGTGTGTAGTATGTAACTACTTTAACTACAACATGAAACATGTTCATAATCCAACCCGAAAAGTAAAGTGTACCGTGTACCGTGTACAATGTACACACTGTTGAGTTGTCTAAAACTGAGTTGGTTTATTTTGGTCCCATGAGTAGGTACTTTCTTCTACTCAAAACACGTATTTATTTACAAGCTACTAGGAAGTCTTCGTGTAACTACTCTTCTTTTTACACGTATTACTTATCTTTGTACACTGTACATTGTACATAATTTCAAAGATGAATACGGAGCATTCATCTTCATCTTTGCCTTCATTTCTGGTTTCTATCTGTCTGTCTCTTTTCATGTCTTTGGTTTTTGGATCTGTATCTCGATTAGATTTTGGCAGAATCTTGGATAGTTTCCGTTTCGGCCCTGGCTTTGACTTTGAATACAAGTACAAATACAACTATGACTATCTGGCTCTGGCTCTGACGGTGACTGTGACTATGAATCACTCCATTTTACTTGAGTAGGAGGAGGAAGCTCATTTAATTGTTCATTATCCTGTTGTTTATAATGACGACAGTGTTCATAAATCTTGGGATCGTCTACGTACATTTTCGGATGGGTACAAGATACAATCATCCATCTTCATACTTTTATTATCAATCTCTCTCTTTTTTTGTTCATTTCAAGAAATTCACTAGTGTTTTACTTTCATGAATATTATATATAATGTTGGATGTTGGATATTGGATATTGGACCCATGAAAAGCCAAGCCTGTCAAAGAGAGTTTAGAAAATGAATGAATGCATCCACAATGTATAATGCATAATGTATAGGCATCCGGTTTATCATGTATCGTCACTCTCAAGTTCTAAATGATGATTTTAATTTTACTTGAAATATTGCTTGTATATTTTGTATCTATGAAGTGGGCAAGAAGCCAATTCTCAATTCTCACTCCACTCTGTGGTTACAATGTTAGTTGTTAGTTGTTACATAATGTAGGTAGAAAAATATAGAACATCTTTTAACTTGCATCCTTGCATCTTTTCATCTTGTTTTGTAAGTGAAAATTAGATAGTTTTTTTGCTGTATCTGTAGTTGGAAGTTGGCGATATAAGATATAAGATAAGAGATAAGAGATAAGACAAAAGAGCTACATAAAAGGTATTCCATAGGTATTAATACCATGAAAGTGACCTTTAAAGTAAAATACTCTGTCTACATTTATTGGGCTTTTGCTACTTGGTACTCAGAAACTCGCAACTCATAAACATAAAAAATCAAAAATACATAAGAATAAGTTAATACGTAAAAAACAAACAACCAGTGTGAACATTATATAATAGTCGTTATGCCCATTCCATTTCAAATTTGGATTCGGATTTGGATAAATTTTAGGAAAATTCAGGGTAATATACAATAAAGGACCGGAGAAAATGGATGGAAGATGGAATGGAGAGAAGGTTTTGATGGTTTTTTCCATCACTTGTGAAGTGACAAAAGAAAAGACGGTGGACGATAAAAGGTTGAAGATGGACGATATGTAGAATGTAGAATTAGACTGGAGACTGTAGGCTATTATGGCCTATTCACATTGAATTAAGGGACCTTACTCAATCCTAACATGTTCTTACTCAAGATTTTTTCACCCTTTTCAACTTTTAACATTGTCCAAATTCCAGATGCATTATATAAACCCAAGATTTTTTTCTTATGCAACTAGACTTTTATGGTACATGACGGAAGACGAAAGGTTCAATGTCCAATGTGAATGTCCCATTAAAAGTGCTTGACTATTTTCTGGAGAAAGTGTACAGTGTACATTGCACACTTTTACCCTTTTACACTTCATATTACTCCTTATTCTCATATCCATTCTCATTCTCATCCTCATTCTCATTCTCCTTTTGTCATTGTTCTACCTTCCCCCGTTTTCTACGTACCTTTTCTTCGTCTCGGCTAAAATAATTACATCAGGTTTGAACGTCATGGTCGTTTCCCTCTGTTTCACCAGGTTCCACTCCGTACTCAGTACTTAGTTGTTTTTCCAGAAATAATTGCATTTCCCCTTCTTTCTTTCTTTCTTTCTTCCTCTACGTCCAAGATGTATACAGAGGAGTACAGCGGAGTGTAGGTTGCAGAATGTAGAATGTAGAAAATACGTATATATATACAAGTAGATAAAAAATCCGTCCTCATTTCATCCTTCGATTTAAACTCAAAGGAAGAGAAAGGAGGGGAAGCAGTAAAAAAAACAGGGTAAATAGACAAAAAAGCGAGTGGCTGTAGGCGATGGACTATAGGTTGTATAATGTATAATAGATACTATACATAAGTACCCCATATTACATTCAGTATAGAGTATACAGCATACAGCATACAGCATAGAGTAAATAGGATATTGGTAGGTAGATGTTTTACATGTATATTCTGTTCCTCGAGTTTTGTGTCCCTCTGATTTTTATGGATCTTTCGATCTTCTCTCTTCATGTCTTCATGTCTTCATCCTACACCTTTCAATCCGAAATTGTTTTTTCCAATGTTGAATGCTCCGTGTGTACTCTTCAGTCTGCAGTCTTGAATTTTCAGAATTGGACCGAATGTACCTCTATTTAGTTTATTTTACCGGGGATGAAGACAAGGAAAACGACAACAACCTCGACTTGCTTACGTAAATTGAAGCAAGACGAAAAAGAAGAACAAGGAGGATAAGAAAGTAAAAGTAGTTTTTTTTTCTATCATTCTCATTTCAAGATTGGCATATGGATTGGATATTGGATGTAGCTGTGTAGCTGTGTAGCTGTTTCTGTATTATGTATGTATGGATGGATGAATCCTAATAGCCAAAGCTATAGTCATACTCATACTCGTACTCGTATTCTTTTCTTGTCACATCTCGCATCCTTTTCTGTATCTATACATGTATGTATAATGTATATATTATATCCCATCACAATTTGCCAGACACATTCGCAATCTACACAATTTGCTATTTCCGAATTCCAAATTTGCAATTTACAAGTGTATGGATGTACCTCCAGACTCCAGACTCCAGAGTTCCAGAGTTTTTATCTATAGTTGATAGTCGATAGTCGATAGTCTCCTTACTTATGCACAATGTACAACCTAGAAAGTGTCTACATTCTACATGTCTGCATGTCTATTTTATTATTATATACTTACATCTTACATCTATAGGTATTACGTTCATAATAAACTAAAAGACGCTGAACACTGAGCATTGAATCGTCACTGTCTGAGATTTAGAAAATTTAGAAAGAAAAAGTACCTAATAATATGAATTTACCAAAAAAGAGAAAAAAAAGGAGGAAGAATGCTGAAAATATACAAGACGGGAAACATTGAAAAACCTACTGTGAGAGGTTCATTCCAAATCTAAATCCAACATCCAACATCCAATCCACTCGAATCCAATCCAATCCAATCCAATTTATTGATGAGGTTCCTTCTAGTTACATCCTACATACATGCGAAAATGTAGAATTTAGAATGACAAAATAAAAAATAAGGGAAATGGAAAAGTTATAAAATCAGAGTTTTTTTTTATCCGCCGTTTCTTTTTTTATCTGTGTATATATACGTATATCTGTTTGCGTACTTGTTGTTTATAGTACATTATTATTATTCTTATTATTATTAGCTATCTCATGTGTCTTTAGTCTTGAGTCTCCTTTAAATATGGAAGATGGGGATAAAAATATACGATAGATTTTTCATCTATATTTTCCATCATTGTATATTCAGCATTTATGATTGATTATGGATTTCGATGTTTTAGATGGAAAAAAGTTGAAGCCGGGATCTATAAATATATTTTCAGTCCCACTCGCACATTTTTAATGTAGAATGTTGACTACATCGTCTAGTATGTTTACTGTACAGATTTATGATAGTAAACATTAGACGCTGGACAGTCTGGGAAATTTAATCTCTGCATATAAAATGTAAACAAAACTGATTGTTGATTGTAAAAATCTTAAAATAAATAAATATACTAGAGTCAAAAGTCAAAAGTCGGGAATCTGGAATCTGGAAAAACGTCAACAAAAGGATTTCAAACATTAAGAACTTGACAACAATGTGTGTATTTTGTTTAGAGTAAAGAGAAAGTAGAGCATTGAATATGGATTTTTATAATATGGGGAGTTTCAAGTTTAGAGTTTAGAGGATGAAATGAGGGATTGAGTCAAGTCTCATGATTCTCATGACATGATTCATGGTTCATGCTTTATGTTTTATGGTGCATTTACATTTTCCCTATGAAATTTGATCCGTCAATCTAATGGTTGATGGTCTCGTCTAAAGTCTAATATGACTATATTTACATGTGTAAAAATATACAACAAGACAAGGACAGGCCGGGACGATATGAGAGGAGACGAGACAAGTCAAAAAGTCAACACTCAACAGTCAATACCAGGTGCATGAAATGTATTATGTACAATGTACAGTGTACAACATACAATCTCCACGTTTTGTTTGCTTCCCGGCTTCAAATTTCAGAATTAAAATATTTTTGTACATTATACATGATACATGATATTGAAATAGGTACTCTCCATCTGGTCCTTGGTATTTATAAAGTAGAGGGTTCATAATAAGGTTGCTTCCTTTTCTATATATGTGGATATTGTTTTATTTTCTAAAGAATGAGGAAAGCTCAAATGTCAAAAGTCAAAAGTCATCACAAGTCACAAGCTCTACACTATACACTATACCTAGTACTGACGTTGATCCTGATTTCCAGGGAAAAGTTCAAAAAATCCAAATATGTTGTACATCAGTGTTTAAACATTAAACAGTCTCAAGTCTCAATTTCATTTTTCCTCGTGAAACCTCAAGTTACCCGTGTGACTAGTAACTAGTATTTTCAAAATTCAAAGACATGGACTAGGAACTGGATTATAAATTCTAGAATCTAGAATCTAGATTCTAGGTCAGTTTTCAGCTGCCAGTTGCTGGTTGCTGGTTGCTGGTCATGACACTAAATCACTAATGAAGGGGAAATGAAGTACAAAATATTATTATTAGTATTATATAAAGAATAATTGACCTCCCTCAATTTCCTCCTTTCTTGATGGCTAATCGTTGGAAAAGTTGGGAAATTGAGGTAGTAGAAATATGTACAATGTACATTGTACAAACGTACAAAGTAATAAGAACACAAAAAAAACCTTGAAAAGTAATACTTATGTACACATATAATACTGTTTATCACATGTGATTAGTGATTATGTACTATTAGCTATTAGTCAAAGTTATGGATTTTGATAACCTCCCGGTAGATTTACCTCATACTTTTGTGTGCATAATATGAATATGGATATGGAACTGTAGCATTAGAATGTATGATGTTGCAATCATCTAAATCTAATGACGAGTAATTATCATGTCTGGCCCGGTTTTTGGTTTTATTCCATTTATTTAAATGAGTCCACGCTACACGTTACACATGGAACCGTGAGAGACGAGAAAAAAGAAGGAAAAAGAATGGAATATCAACAAAATCACTAAACACTCAATATGATCAATAAATACTGATTTACTTCTTTCCTCGCCTTGCGCACAATGCACAATGCACAAAAGTTTCTAGCATCTACCGTCTATAGATTATATGTAGATAAAGCATAATAAATATAATAATATCTCGACTCTAAACCTTTTAAGAATTTTTTTAGTGAAAACTTTCCAGTTTCTCCTCCGTTACCCATTTTTTTATAAAATTTTACAACAGTTTTCACAAAAGTCATACATCCTAAAGTACAATATGAAAGGGCACTTAATATATTATGAAACAGGTGGATGGATGATTTCTTCCGCCTCTGATCATCGTCATCCGTCTTTCACAATTGAGTCCCATACACTCATGCATAGATTTGAGCATCTGTAATCTGTGCTATACGTTTTACTTTATATTGCATGTATTATTTCTATTATTTATCATGTACTGTGCAGTTGCCGGTAATTCAACTACAAACTACAAACATGAGGAGTTAATTGGAGACAATATTAAATAATTATACTTCTATCCACAATAAACAATAAACAATACACAAGACACTGTGCCCTATGCACTGTGTCCATTTGTATACAAATATATTTGAATGCCACCGTAGACTCTCAACTCTCAATAAGGAAAATTATATTACGCTTTTTGTACGTAAAATGTAGACTGTAGAATTACAGAAGGATGAAAAATGTAACTATGTTTGCTCCTTTCACCGCATTGTATTTTGTATTTTGTATTTCACATGATGTGACCAAGCTATAATTTATAAGTTGTACGAAATATATTACGTTTAATATATGATACTGCATACTGCATACTGTATACTGGTGAAGGGTAAATTGTAAATAAAGAGTCATAAGAGACCACCTAATACATAGTACATAGTACATAATGAACAGTTAATGTTGGACCAATTATATTGACTTTGCTCATATCAGACCCAACACTGCCACTGCACCGGTGTACTGCTCCATATTTGTAGATACTTGTACAGTTGTATACATGTATTTTGTATTTTGTACGGATATTTACACAGGACGCTTTCTTCCCATTTATTTAGTTATTTATTTATTTCTTGTAGATACTAAATGTCGTACAAATACATGGGATATATGATACATTTATATAGTGGGAAAGTGGGAAAGAATACAATCCAATGTAAGAAATGTAAGACACAAGCTGAACCAATCCAAACCAAACGGAACAAATCCATAGGCACACACAGCCAAAACTAAATCAAACAGTGGTAATACAAAAGCAAATATGAGTAAACACTGTGTGAGAACTGAGAAACAAAAATCGAAACAGGCATGAGTGCCACAATACACATTACACATACAACCTGTGTCTAGTGTCTACTCACTTGTTCTTGTTCTTGTATATCCCTATATGAAAATGTAATGTGTATTATTTGCCTCCTTTATTTGTTCTCGTCTGTTCATATTCAATATTCAATGTACTTGTAAATACAATATACTGTACACTGTACACACTGCAGTATAAAGTATAAAGTACTCACGGTTCACTGACTATTTCTTGTAATAAATAGACAGTGGAGGTCAAAACTGAAGGTGGCGGAAAACACAAGACAGTTCTCCTTCACATGATACCACATGATATTATTTATTATATGATGCCAAACCAATACATATAATATCAATATAATATAGCTGTTAATTCTGTTGTGGATTGTGGATTCTTATGACTTATGACACAAGGCAAAACTATGTTCAATATTCAATATTATAAGAACTAATAAAGTTCTAGTGGACTCGGAAAACGGGAAATATTAGATGAGACATGACTCACATGAGGCATTTATCTGTACCAGCTACAAGCTACAAGCAAGGATGTCTGTCTCATGTCCATCGAAAATCGAAGCTATAGAATAATATACACTATATAGTGTACAATGTACAATGTACATATTATATAGTGAGTTATGAAGCTGTTCCATGTTCCATGTTCCCACATCATTCGCCAATTCATTCTATATTCTATGAGAAAAAGCTACACCGTAGTAAATAGTAAAGTATAGTCTATTTTCTACTTAAGAATAAAGGAGATAATACAGAGTTATAGGGTTGTGTTTATACTTGAAGGGTCCGGTTGGGTTGGGTTAATTCTATGAAGAGAGAATTGTGAAAAATGGATGTGGAGGGAGTAAGAGTCCCTGAGCTTATTTATTTATTGGCTAGAGCTTTAATTAGTGGACAGGGAGAGGGAAATGTGAAATGAGCGGAACGATAGAAAACTCTCTTTCTCTATCTCTCTCTCTCCCTCTCTCTCATTCTCATCACTTCTCATTCACTCATTGGGAGTGGTAAAAAGGAACAAAACCACCAGTCCAAACTCGATTCACAAAGTCATTGCCATTCCGTTTCTGACGATGGAGAAAGTGAAATCTACGTTCTACTATGTATATTGTATATTGTATATATAATTGTGTCCTATATATCCAATGGCTGTCGATTGTCGATACATGTACGTAGAATCGTACATCGAAATCGTAAATCTGAACAGGGCAACATGTAAAATATAAATGCTGAAATCCCGTTTCCTTTATATAGTGTATAGTGCATAGTGTAGATCTTTTATCGCCTATCGTCTAGTCTACAGATATGCTGGTTGTTTTTGTACAGTGTACAGTTTACAGAGTGTACTGTATTTTATAAAGCAAGCTATGCCACAATATTTATCAATGTAAAACAAACCAACAAACTGCCTTCTGAACTGACGAACCAGCGAACCAACGAACTAAGGAGCAAAGGAGCGGGTGAAAGAGAAAGTACAAGTATGTATCAATGTATCATGTATCGTATATTATATAGTATATCGTGCAAGTTCACAGGCTGTAGTGAAATATCAGTAGATTGGAATTTGAAATTTTTGGATGGAGTGAAGAATTCGAACTGGAATGAAGAGCTACATAAATTATAGGGGAAAGTCCAAGTCCAGTCTAGTCCAAATCTATTCACATCCATTCATCCATCCATCCATCTACTCTATTCCACCACAACTATAACTACAACTACAAACACAGACTACAGACTATTTTAGACATTTTGGGCGAAAGTGTGATATGAAAAAGGTAATTTCTACTTTCTCCTGTGTATACTATACTCTCTGTATTTACATTTATTTATATATTGTGGAATGTATTTTGTGTATACAGTATACAATATTCAAAGTTCCTTGTTCCATGTTCCATGTTCCATGTACTGTGGAAAATGTTTAAAGATATATACAACAACCGTTGTTCTTCATTCACTACTCCGGACTCAGGACTCACCATTCTCACCATTCGCCATTGTATTCCAGTATCTGGACTATGGACATAAAATTTTACTCTTTGACTCTCCTTCTCTCCAAGTTTAATTATAAGACATTCCACTTTCATTGCCTCCTCCCCCATTTCCACCATCGTGAAAAACCATTATTCCCGTCATAATCATATACATATTCATTGTACATGTACAACATAGTTGGAATAATACATAATACACAATCTGCCATCTCCACACCTTTCACTCCATGCTATACACTATACACTGTACGTTGGACGTTATACATTACATTACATTTCATGACCCTCGAATCTAGAATATGGAATCTCTTTACTTTATACTTTACACTTTCCATTTTCCACTGACGACTTGAAAATTGAGCATAGAAACTCGCATTCATTTCCTTCTCTCTCCCACACAAACATGTCAAAATACAAATACAAAGTACAGGTATATGCCTATTACTTATAGACCATTATTATAAATATCTTGTATACATTAGAATATTGTACACATAGTTAAGGGGGGAGGGAGGGAGGAAGAGCCTCTAGTCCAACTTCCAACTTCCAAGTTCTATGGCCGTGACAATGGCCGAGCTCAAAGTAATAAAAAAAGTGTGTGTGTATGATATCATAAAGTAAATGTGATGAAGGAGAAAGTGACTGAACTTGCATATATAATATGCAGAATGCACATAGAAATGTATTATGGGTAGGTAGTAGGTACTAATTAAAGATGATATTAAAAAATTATTATTGCTAGTATTACTTCACAGGTTATATCTGTATGCGTATTCATACACATAGTAGTATTTTCCTACTCGAATCGAGATTTGTAGTTTGTAGTTTTAGTTGAGTTTATTCCCCTCTTTTGCTCCTGGCGCTTTGGTGTTTTCTGTATATAAGTGTTATAAGTTATAATGTACATTTTTATTAGTTATTATATGGACCATAATTTGTTCATTTTTCCCTTTGCCATTTGCCATTCGCCATTTGTCCAGCTTGAGGATACCTCTTTCATCCTCTTTATCATTCCTCTTTATTTGTATTTTTAATACTGTTTAAAACTAATTGATGGCTCTTTTGACTCTTGATTCTTGACTCTTGACTAGTGTTGCAACTCTTTGTAGATAGTACAATAGATGGGATTTAGATAGGTACTTTCTCTTCCTGGAAAGTTTCATCGCGGTCATCAGTATTTTCCTTTTGCTGGTTTTGGTTTTGATTTTGAATTTGATTTTGATTCTGACAGAATAAATGGGAGAATAAAGAATAATACACATACTTAAACAGGGACAGAAAACAGAGAGTTGAATTTTATGATGGAACTTGAAAGGAAATCAAAATCAAGTGTTTCCCAGCTTTCATATCCATATCCATATGTGTGTAAAAGGTACAAATATGTATACATGATGTGGGATTTCATGACAAGGATGGATGAAACTGTGGTAGGAATAAATTGTGTGGTGCTTTTAGTTGTAGTTTGTAATTCGTACAATGTACAAGTAGTAAGCATTTCTATGCTTTCTACTTCATATTTTATAGTATATGGGCACATTCCGGTGAAATAGTAATAATTGGAATTGAATGAGCGTTTTCAAAATTCAAACAAGTCGAGTGTACTGAAGCAAGGCTGGAAATTGTACAAAGACAGAGAGAAAGAGAGAGAAATATGAAAGATTTCAAAGGTAAAGTAATTAGGCCAATTATTACTTGAATATTGACAACTCTGTCTGTCTCTCTCTCTCTCTTGATCCTCTTTCGGTCTCTACCTTGTACAATGTACAATGTATATAAATATATGTGTGTGTCTCGCTTTCTCTTTCTCTTGTTCACTCACTCATTCCGTCTTCCGTCATTCCTTTTTTATCCTCAACATTTCTAAATTTTCTAAATTGCGTGGAAATATCTCCTGTCGAGAGTTCATTTATTTTTTCCTCCCAATTTTCTCTTTCTCTTTAAATGGAGCTCGCCGCGGTACTCGCTCTTTTCTCCTTTCTATTTTCTCTCTTCCTCTCCTTTGCTTGCCTCTCATCCTTTTCCACAACAGTTTGTCTTTGTACTTTGTACTTGGTACTTTTTATAAACGTGATGTGTAGTCACAATTCAATAGTTGGTAGTCTGTAGTCTGTAGACTTTATACCGTGCAGTACCGTGGAACACGCTCATTTGCCTTTTTCTCTTCATCATTCATGTCGTTTGTTCCTCTTTATCCCCATTTACATTCACATTTACTTTCACTTTCTCTTAAACATCCACAATCTACAGTCGTGTAGATTGAAGAGTACAGAGTGTAGAACTCTCGGAGCAAATATCAAAGAAAGTATTGCCAGGAAAAAAAAACTACCGGTTTAAATCCGTGAAAATAATGAGGAGGTAAAGGGAAATCCAACATGTTCTCTGAAGGTCTACGCTGGTCTACTCTCTATTTTCTGTTATTTTTTCGGGGAGAAACTCAAACTCGGCTCAAAGCTCAAAGGAAAATCATTACAGGAAGGAAAAGAAGAATACACGAAATTAAAAGATTGTGGATTGTAGATTGTTAATGCGAGTCATTTTTTTTTGAAGCCAGATTATATTTTATATTTAGTACACAAATTCTAGAGTTTAGTAGGTGTATTAATGAATTGATAATTATTTCTGCAAAGTCGTTTTAAATCCGTCTTTTTTATACACCTTTTTATGCTTTATTTATTGTACACACGTTATATAAATATATTTTAATCTACTCTGAAGTTGTGTATTTTTATTATTATTATTATTTTTACACAGATTTTGATTTTGAGGGATGAACGATGAATACGTCATGCATTTATGTAGACTGTGGATTGGGATAGGTTTTGTGCTTAAACTTTGGCATTTGGCCTTTGACATAAAAGTTTTATACAGAGGTACAGTAAATAAGTCGAGTGGATAATCACAATGGTTTTCAAATTTCAAAGAGATGAGAAAAAGAGTCTAGAATCTAGAATCTTTGAATTTGAGTTGTGAATTGAAAGTTGAATGCTCAGTTCACAAACGAGGTAAACATGTGAGGAATCACGTTCAAAAAGATTGCAAATTCAAATAGAGAAAGAAAAGAATCAAAAACGTGCTCAGTGTTCAATGTAAAGTACAGCATAATGTAAAATGTCAAATGTCAACTGTAGACTGTAGATGTACGAGAGGTTTATTGGTTTATCAGCTATACGACATTCAACCTACATCAATATACTTTAACCTTTTATTTCCTCCATTTTATGCACCATCACTCGTTAAATCCACCCAAAAGAAAGTAGAAAGTTTGTTCCGTGGTTTTCTTATCTACAAAGAGGAGGCAGGAGAAATCATTTTGTAAAAGGTGCATTTTTCCTACTGTCGCCATCCCAGTTCAAATCTCCGATTCTGATTTGTGAAATTCCCGGAATTTCTAAACTTTCAAATTTTCACCTACAATCTCCCACCGCAAGCATAAAAAAAACAAACAAAAAAACCTAAAGTAAATCCTGAGGTCTTCTTTACCTAAATTTGAAATGTAACTACAATACAATAGATAAGAGATACAATACAACGAAAGCTGGAAACGTGTAGCATATATACAATATACAATATACAGCAAATAATAATAATAATATAAAAGACAAATGTCAAATCACCTGGTGTAAATACACAGTCGGAAAGGAACCACGAGGAACCAGGAACAAACAACAAAGTACTTTGCAAGACAAGTCAGGCGAGAGGCGAGAGAAGTGGAGGAAAATGCAAACAATCGAGAATCGAGAAAATAAACAAAATTTACAGTTTTGAAAGAAAAAACATCCTCCCAAAGACAAACATTGAAAATTCGAACATTCTACATTCAAACATTTATCGTTCAACTTGAAGCTTCAACCAATGATGAAAAATCGACAACTAAGCCCAAAGTGAATTGAATATCTAGTATCTAACATATAATACTGAAAACTGAACATTGAATATCGAATATTGCTAGCTCAAAGTCAGAGAAGAAAAGGGGAGTACGCATTTCGTGTAAATACATATATATGCAATATGCATATTATACAGCCCATAGACTATAGACAATAGACAATAGATGTAGTTCCTAGTTTATATAATACAGATACTACCAGCATGTAGAATGTGTGTAGTGTGTATTCAGTATTCTACTTGTATTAGCGCTTTCTATGTATACATATGGACTTGCATATTTTATGAACAACGTCATTTAATGTTACATAATCATACGGTTTCGATACCATATTTCCCCGTCTACTTTATCTAGCTTGGCTTACACTATACACAATAAATACGGAGAATATACTATATAAAATATAGATTGTACACTGTACACTGTACACTGTCTATAATTGGAAGACAAAGGTTTGACAAGGAAAGAAAACAATGATAATTACTGTCATTCTTCCCATTTCAACCAATTACAGACTTTGACAACTATTTATAGTCAAAAACGGAATATGTATGTCTGTATGTATGTGAGACAACATTCAAACTCGTCAAAGTTGATATGGATATCAAATTCCACATCCACGTCCAAGACACTGTGCACTGTGCATTGTACAAAGAGGCATATAACTCCAGCTATAAACTATACATTATAAACTATACTATCCCAATTTTCAAACGGACGACAAAAATAGATACTGACATTGACGATCTGATTTATCAAGGATATACCATACATTTATTATAGATATCTAGAATCTACCCTCTATAGTACAGACGGATATGAGATTCAGGTATTTAAAACCACGCGTAAAATGACTCAAAATAAGGTACAAAGTTCATTACTCTGAAATTGGATACCTGAACCCAACTACGAAAACTATTCGGTTATAATGGACTCCTTAAAACTCTTGGAAATTGTACAGTGTAACATATACTGTAAACTATGCGTTGTACTCATTTCAGTGTTTAAATTATTTTCACCGCCCAGCAACAAAAAAAAGCAACTCGGTTAAAAAAAGGTAGTATAAACTGGAAATGTCGTAGGCCTACATGTATTATGGATTATGGATGACGACCTCCGGTGAAGAGTAAATGAATAAAGAATATCACCGTCATGAACAGTGTACAATGTACAATGTACAAGATAATAATGTGTATAATAATAAAAGTGTGTAGTGTATGGCCAATAATAGATTCTGATTCTACTGTTAATCTGACAGTATAATATAGCACAAAAGACAAAGATATCTATCTATCTGGGAAATAATATTAGCAGTGCTTTGATTAGATAGATGTAGGAGATATGAGATCCGCAAGGATAGTGACTCGACATAGACATACATTGTAGATTGTGGATAGAGGGAAAATAGAGAGAAAATGATGTGAAAGAAAAACTTTCTCAGCATGAACTTATTATTTCACTTTGTTCTTTGTCAAATCTTCTCCGGGGTTCTTCCCTCTCCCTGTCTCTCTATTTCTCTTTCAATTTCTTTCTTCCTTTGTTTTTGTCTTTGTCGTTGTCCCTGTCATGGTCCTTGTCGTTCTCTACTTTATACTCTGTCATCTCTGTGTTCTGTGTATATTTGTTTTTGTATTAGTGTAAAACAAAGGAGGGAAAATGTTCATGTATTTTACATTATATTCTCTCATGTTTCTCCATTTCTCTCTCCTCTCTTCTCTCTTCCGTGCTTTGTGCTTTGTACTTTACTCTGTTTTTCTTGTGCGTTGTGCGATTGAAGATTGAAAAAGAGTGGAAAAAGAAAAGTGGAAGAGTACATGAATTTTTATTGCTCACACACACAAAGAACTCTCTCTCTCTCTCTCTCTCTCTATCTTTCTATCTCCGAAAGGGGTGATGATCAGAATCGAGATTGAGATTGAAAGATTGAGTTACAATATCAACTACCAAAACACAAGTATATATATATATATAAAATATATTTTATATGTTCGACATAATACATGATATAGCTATATTAGTATTAGTATTAGCTTTAGTATTACTATTAGTATTATGTGTACTATTTTTCCATGTATATAACATATAACAAATTGATATATTGTATATTATGTACAAAAATAAGAGAAACCCAGAGTTTTTTCGCTTTTCTCTTCCTTCTATATTCATTCTGATTTTTCATAAAAAATATAGTATCTAGAGATACACGTGAGGTTTTTTTGTACAATATAGGAGGATGCGAATAGAGTGTAGAGGTAGAGGAAGTGAAAGTGGGAGAGAATAAAGAAGAAATCATAGCAAAAGAAAAGAAAAGAAACGGAAAGAAAAGAGCGAAGAGGGGAAGAAAAAGAAGTAGAAGGACAGTGTTGAGTTTGGAGTTTGGAGAATGGAGCACGGAGGATAGAGAGCGAAGAAGAAGCTCTTACCTCTAACCTGCGATGTACAACATGTACAATGTACAACTTTGTACACTTTATTGATTTGTGAGACAGTTGCAGAGTCACTCCTCTGCTCTGCTCTACTCTCCTCTTCTTTATCCTCTTTTGCTCTTCTTTGCTTCTCTGCTTCTCTGCTCCGTTGTGCTGTGCTTGACTGAGAAAATATTTGCGAATTTTCACAAAACCACTTTCTCCCGGACCAAAGTCAGTCCATCCGTATCCAGCCAGCCAGCGAACCATCCAGCCATACAACTGATGCAGGAATAGTATGTTTCCTCTCCTCCATCTCCTAATGTGCAGGGAGAAAGTACTAAAGGGAAAGTATGTGAAAATAGATAGATAGGAGTAGGAGAAAACTGATAGACACATACACTTTACTTTACTTTCTCCAGCAAAATAAAAGCTGTGCAATGTACAGTGTGTAGTGTGTAGTGGGTACAACGCACTTCTATCTTCCATCTTTCATCTACATGTACATCAAAACCACAAATACATATTGTCGCATTTAATCGTAAATGGAACTTTCTCTTTCATCCATGCCTTCTTCTTCTACTCTTTTTACCTCCACCACGACGACAATAATGATAATAATAATAATAATGATGGTCTCATAATGATATGGATTTTACCTCAAGGCTATATATTATTATTATTATTATATGTACAGAGAGTACGGTGTACACTGTACACTGTACGGCGTTATGGATAGTGGATAGAGAATAGACAAGATACAAACTGTTCGTACTCTTCCGTCCGATTCGTTTCATTTACCTCTTTTTCTTCCTTCTCTTCCTCCTTCATTTTCTTCTTCTTCTGGAGTCTGGAGAAATTTTACAATTTGCATTTTCCATCCGACACATTATTCTCTCTTCCTCATTACTTTATAAGGACGAAACAAGTAAACGGAGAAACCGTGTACTGTGTACTGTGTACTAGTTCTAAATTCTAAATTCTAAACAGACAAAATATAATGAACAAATAACAAATGTTTATGTTTAGCCTTCCTTTCACTTGACTTGCCTCGAGTTGACTTGACTTGACTTGCTTCCGTCTCGCCATTCCATCTCACCTAATTTCAAATTACTGGGTGAGTTGGAAGTTGAACGTTGGAAGCGTATCCACATAATTCCTAACAAGTAAGTACACCACAGCCATAGCTCAGGCGGAAACTCAAACTAGACATGGAAACTGGAAGAATCAAATAAAACATAAAATAACATGTAAAGAAAATCCAAGATGAATTCCACACTTTGTGTATATTTCGTATTACATATTCTTTACATTATACAAATGGATTCTTAAAGGCATCTTTGAGTAGAAAGATAGAAACTGTAGAAACTTTGTCAGTTTTTGCTTTTTCTTCTTGTTTATTATACGTTTCCTTTGTGCTTTGTCATTTGTAATGACCTGGTTTTGATTGTCTGTGTTTTTGTCTGTTGTGGTGGAGCGTGGGCTTACAAATGCATAAATTCGAAGAAAACAGTTTCTTTCTGAAAATTCATTATATTGATATTTTGAATCTTTTGCGTGTATTTTGTAACAACCACAACCTCCAACTCACTCAAGTAATTTTTCCACCGGTTTTCATTTCCATGTACAATTGACGTCCCAATTTACTTGATTCTCATTACTTTTGAGCTTTAATTGGAAGGGGACTATCTTAAAAAGTAAAAAGACTTTTCTATCGAGTCGAGATCCCTTTGAGCTTTTACCATCAAAATATCAAGTGAAAGTGGAATTGTTGCCTTATAAAAATTAAAAAATATAATATTTTTATTTACAAATCGTGTGTGTATTCTTAATCTCATGAGATAAATTCTAGCTTATAGAAAGTAAAAAACTTGAAGTGAGAAGGCGATGGGAATAAATTGAATTACCAAATAATGTTTTTGTTGACAAGTAATTTAAAAAATGTAAATCCATAGAGCTGCGTGGTCCTGATGTGATAATTCCATACATAGTTTATAGTTTCTGTTGGTTGTACAATGTACACTGTACACTGTACACATCTACATTTTACATAATGGTGGAGTGTTTTAGTTCATGGTTCATGCGTCACGGAGATATCAAAGTTGGGAAAGTATGTTGTATTTTGTATAGGTATGTGCATCTGCATTTTAAATGAGGAGAAAGGATGAGCATAGAGAAAGAGAAAGAAAGAGAGGAAGGAGCATCAGGTATCTTTTATTATTATTTTATAGGTTGGTAGTTTGTAGGTAGGTATGAAAAAAAAGAAGGAGAAGAAGAAAAAAAAGAGAAAGAGAGAGAGAGAGAAGTTTTTTTCGTGGATAGAGTCCATTTACTCATTTATTTTACGCCTCTCTACTTTTTTTTCCCCTGGCTCTTCATCTTTATCTCCATCCTCAGCAACATTCTATGCATTTTTAGATACAAAAAGTATAAATACCTATGTAAAATGTATAGAGTATTTATATGAATCTAGAATATAGGAATTTATCCCCAGGTCTCATCTCGCACAGCAAACTCTACTTTCTCCAGCATACCTCTACACTCTACATTCTACATCCTACTTTCTACACTCATATTTTTTCCCTACTACAAATTCAGAACTCCACGCAGTCTAAACTCTAAACTCTAAACTCTGGCTAAAGACCCATCTAAAGTAAAAATTGTCTAGAGTCTAGAGTCTAGAGAATCTAGAGAGAAACTTTTAGTCGAATTTTAAAAAGTATTATACACAAATACATTATACATTATGTATTATATATATTATATACTAGATGCATTACACATTCTTTCTTGGATAATATACAGCATAATGTATATATAATATAATATCATATAATGTATACAATATGGAGTGGAGTGTGGAGCGTGCATCGTACTTATGTATCAAGTTTGAAATGTTATAACTTTACATTATGAACGTAGATAGACTTTTATATGACAGGAGGAAAAAGCTTCCTTAAATTTTTTCCTCCAGTGCTCAGCTTACTTGCACCTTCATCTCCATTTTCTCTTCTCCCTTCTCCCTTCTCCATTCTCCGTACTTTAAATAAATAAGGAAGAAGATGCAAAGAAACTCTTAACTCTGAACTCTTAAACAAGGTATAACAAAGTATATAGATATAGATAACACACAAGTATACTTATATACTTATATTTTTTTATCAGCTATCTACAAGAGCAGCATGAACTGTGGTTGGTCTAAACTAAAATTGTACATGTATTAATAATATTAAAGCTTTTTAAGCGTAAAGTGTTAGCAGTAGGCTAAAGTTTCAAGTATATAGCATCATGACCAAGTCCAAGTATATCTGTATTTACACCTATAGTCCATAGCGCACTCAAAGTCAAAATCCTCTACAGGGGATTTAATTACCATGTTTAAAAGATTTTTCCACCATTTTCTAAAAATATAAGGCTTCATGCTGGTTTCTTCTCCGTATTTTTCTTGCCTTGTTTTGAATTTTCAACTCTCTTTTTTCCTTGCAAACCAACACCACCAACAACAACAGCAACAGCAGTACATCTGCACTGTACTTTGTACATTTTACATAAATGTTATGCACACAGTATGAGGCTAAAACTTAATTGAAAACTTGGGAATTGGAATAGACGGACGTGGACGTCTTCCCCTTTAAATTATGTAAACAAATAAATTAATAAAAAATTTCTCATAAAATATTAAAGACACAACTTTCTGACTCCTGACAACTTGATGGAGTGAAAATATTTTTAGTAAAGTTTTCAAAGGGGGAAAAGTGCAAACTACTTCCATGTTTAATTTTAATATTTAATATTCAGCCAGAAGGCAAAAAGTATAATTATATACATACTCAGGATTCCAATTGTGTTATATAACCACTGTTTGCACGAGTTGCATAAATAAGTATAAAGTGTACAGTGTACATTGTAAAGATTCAAGTACAGATGTAGGCGTATTAGTATTTGAAATACGGTAGATGCTCCAGGATCATCGAGCATCAAATGAGCAATGAACAATGTTCGATTGACTATGAAATTACAAAAGGTGCTCAAATGCTCTTCAAATTTGATTTTTTTTTCGTTCCAGTTTGAATGTTAATTTTAGAAGTAGGAATTGGAATCGGGAATATGGTGAATTTGAATGGAATATATGCATGTGGTGAAATGGAAATTTTTACGGGCGATAAGTTTCTTTTCCCGATAAGATTTCCTGCCATCCTCCTCCTTTTTCTAATTCTCTTTCTCTCCCTCTGTCTCCTTTAGAATTAGAATCATTTGTAAATGTGCCCACCAAAATCACCAGAGCAAAACGGAGCCGAGGTGGGAGGAAAAAGTAAAAGTAGGGAAAATAGCAAATAGCATGCACAGTATCTATATACAGTAGTATCTTTTAGAGTCTAGGGTATCTAGATAGATAGATATATAGATATAAGACGAGAGTGAAAGTACGAGTGAAAGTAAAAGTATCAACTTTAGATAGCTCATGGATAAAGATAAGAAAAGGAAGGAAAGATAGAACTTAGAGGAAAGTGAGAGAAAGTGAGAGAGAGGAAGGAAGGAACTTTTCACTGGGAAAGAACATGGAAACAAGAGCTATAAATGGTCAATTAAAAGTAGATACTTTGGAGGAGAAAGTCAAAGAAAAGTCGAGTTCCTGCCTCCACATCCACTACTTTTTTTTCTGACACAGTCAAAGTTGTTCTATTTTACTCATGTGGTTTGGACTGGATTTTTTTTTGTGGGGGTTTTATACATAATATTTTATGCGAATGGTGGATACATGGAGAAATCTAACTCCAAATCCAAATACTTGCTACTTGGATTTTTCTAGAGGAGCTACAAGAATTTGAAGAATTCTCTAGAGATACCGTGTTGGAATTTTTATATCCCTAGTTTTTTCATTCATTTGACCATCCATTCACTCAACCTGCCAATTTCCATTCCGATTCCCAAACAGAAGAAGAACAAGATTCAAAGCCAAGAGATATAGGCAAACCGAAACAAACGCAATTTCTAATAGTAAAACTGAAACTGAAACTGAAACCAAAACCAAAGTCAGAAATCAGATCAACTTCCCCTTCAAATTTGACACTAACACTGACCAAAAGAGAAATGAGAAAGGACAATGAGAAAGTATAGCTTGAAATTCTTCAAGCTTCTAAATTAAATGGCAGTTGGTATTTTTTGTTAGAGTTACTGGTTACTGGTGTTTTCTTTTTGGAAATTTTTAAAAATATATTTTACAATTTTTTGCTCATGTTTTTTTACAGTGTGATGCAGCTGAAGGCATGAAAGCCTTTTTCGACGCGATGCACCACTCTCCTCGTAAAATGATGTTGTTTGGTGATGCGTGTAAGTCAGTGACGGATCCGATCGCCAAGGCATCAAAACACTGGAAGATTGCCCAACTGTCCTACGCGGACATGCACCCCATGTTCAGTAAGAAGAATTATCCCAATTTGTTCCGAATCGTCCCCTCGGAGAATGAATTCAATGCTCCTCGCATCCAACTCATGAAACAGTTCAACTGGACTCTGGTGGGTACTTTGTACCAGAACAGCCCACGCTACTCCCTCGCTCACAATCGACTCGTCGCCGACCTGGAACTCAATGGTATCAAAGTCGTGGCGGCTCAGAGCTTTGCTGATGACATTACATATCAGCTCACACAACTCAAAGAAAAAGATGTTCGCATCATCCTCGGGAATTTTAATGAGACTTGGGCCAGGAGGATCTTTTGTGAGGTGAGTATACATTATACATTATACAGCATTATTTACAAATCCCAATTATTTTTCATATTCAACTATATAAAAGAAATTTTGAATTAAAATACAACGTGTATAGTCGTATGTTTCCATTTTATAAAATTCTTGCCATCCTTCTTCTTTTTTTTTGGATAAAATATACATTCAAAAAATTCATTCAAAAATGTATCTCTCCAATAAAATATCTTGAACAACTCAACATGATTTTTTTCTACACTTACTGCACACTTCTCACACTTACAATTTAAAATTTACATATTTTGGAAAGCTTTCAAATTTCAAATTTCAAACATCCGACATCCAACATCACTGTACTGTGCTGATTTCATGTGACGTGATGATGATTTCTGAGACTAATCCAAAACCAAAGTCACTGTACATTTGCAAACAAGCTTTCCGCTCCTATTCCTTATTTGTCTTCCATCCCAATGACACATTTCACACATATTCTCTTTCCACATCACAAAACCCGAGATACAAATGAAGGAAATATTATATTATATTGATAGTGAAAGAAAAGACAACTCTCCCTGAATTCACCATATTGAACATTGAAAGTGACATTATTTGACAGGATCCAAAATTAGCTTTGCACACGACAGTCCCAATGACAGTCAAAAGTCTAAAGTCTAAACTCATTACCAGTTAGACTAGAGTATCTTTTGTACTTGTAACAGTATTTTCAGTTTTGTCGCTTCCACTTCTGTTTCAATTTATGACTGCAGTTATTGAGAATTATTGCCAAGCTTCTGAAAACTTGGGACAAATATCAAGAACCAAAAACCAAACGTAGAATTGAAGAATTACCGTGTTTTATAAATAAATGTGTGGATAGTGGATAAAAATTTTACTTTCAATTATAGACGCAATATTAACTACAGCGCGCTTCGTATTATCAATTATCAAACACCTATCACATTTCAGAGAGGAGTGAAAAAAAGGAAGTGAAAAACAATCCTAATACAAATACAAAATACAAATAATCAACATTTCGATTTCGATTCCGAATTAGACTTGGACTTTAGGATTACAATAATAAATGTATCCATGTTTTCAGTGGTCACTTTCGGTTCACACGCTAACACCATCCACTACAAGTACCTGTACAAATATAGATATTTTCCACACCTTTTTCCCTTCCTCGTTCGCCATTCATCATTGATTCAGTATATAGTGTGTAGTTACAGTTTACAGTTTACAGTTTACAGTAGTCAGTACAATGTACAATGTAGAATGTACGTATGTCTAATGTCCATGGATGAATTAGAGATAGACATCAACATGGAGCAATAAGTAATAGGAGTAGTCAAAGTCATAACAATAACGACAACGATAAGCCAGCCAATAATTCCAGGGTATAATATTGTGTACACACGACACGACATCCATCCAAGAGTCCATTAAGTTTAAGTTAAAGGTTGAAACACTCGTCCTGAACCCTCAACTCCATCAACTCCACTCAACTCAAATGTTATGTGTTATGTATTATGTGTTGTGTTATGGGAAAACAGGAAAATGAAGCCTTCAATCACTTACCACGTGATACATTGTAACTTGTAGTTTTTAGATATGTATGAATTTTATGACGTATGCCTACAGTTTTCCTTTTTCTCTCAGTATTTCAGCCACAGTTTACACATTCCAGTTCCTTCCAGAACCTTATACTTGTAACTGTACTCATACTCATATCTCATATCTTGTACAACATCACGATATGAATCAGAAATAAGTGGGAAATGGCAAATAATCCTCCAAGTATCACCAATTTTTTCAATTCAACCAACCCTTCAACATTTGAAACTCGAGACTCGATATTCGAGATTCAAGATTTAAATTTCCCAGAAAATTACAGTAAACAGTATAAAAGTCTAAAAGTCTAGTTTTTCTCTCTTTTCTACATTTTAAATCTCAACTTTTGGTTCTAAAAGTGTGGTTTACAAAAGAAAACCTTATATTGGATTGAAATTGTAATACAACTGAATATTGATTGTTGAAATTGAAAGGAATTGAAATTGACTCTACTCACAGATTGTACAATATACAATGTACAATGTGCAGTAATCATTCAACATGTGCTATTATATCTATTATACCTCTATATAGTTGTAGTTTGCATATATTTTACGCTCTTTATCCTATTTCATAGATCCTAGATATTTGGAGTCAATCTGACTATTTTACCATTGTATTTTTCTATTTGATTTGAGTTTGCATCCTCATCCTTATCAAAGGGGAGTACAAACTACAGACAGAATATGCAGAATGTAGAATTGAAAGAAACTCTGAAACCCCGAATCTATCTTCTATTTATTTCTTATATAATATACAATGGAACGCAAATATATATGAGCTTTACATTTTACAGAAAAAGTTCAAGTGTAGGAATTTGTCTCTTTTGTATCCGTCCCTACATTACTATGCTGTGTTCCAGTATTCCATATACCACAGCAAAGGAGACCGGAGTAAAATAATACAGAAAACATCGTAGTGGGATTCGTCTTGATAATAACGAGTGCACAGTGTACAGGATTATATATATATATATATATTATATACGAGTGTTTATAGAATTATATAGGTACAAAGCACATGCAAAAGAAAGGAGGAGAAGACCAAACCCAAAACCAAACCAAACCAAACCAAGAACAAGAACAAGTGGAAGAATACTAAAGAAAAGTAAAAGTAAAAGTGGAGCAGTAGAGGAGACTGACTGACGATTGTCAGAATAGAAAATAAGGATGATGACGTATGTAAAAAAAAGAAGGAAGAGAATAGAAGAAACCAAGAGGAGAAGACAGAGCGACCCTAGTATTCTTCTTCTTAAAGAAGGGGACAAAAAGAGAAGGAGATAAGAAAGATAGGCATATGCGTATATGTAATGTGTAATTTATATAAAAGGAGACAAAAATGAAGTGGATAGAGATGGGACCAACTAACTACAATCCAATCCAAATGAAGAGGAAAGAGAGTACAGTACAATACAATACAATACAATACAGAAGAGCCTATAGAGAAAAGAGGGTAGAAATATAGAAGAGACGGAGAGAAAGCGGGAGTCGAGTCGAGTCAAGTCAAGTCAAAGGATGAGAGAAAAATAAGAGAGACTCAGAATCCAGACTTTTTCTTAATCGACTTGGACACATTCGAATTCTTGGTTCGTAGATATCTACTCCTTTTTTTCTCACACACCGCTTATTCTCTTCTTCTTTTCTTTACACTAAACCGATGGCCACTGAACATTGTACATTGTACAGTGTACTTTGTCTGTATAAATATAATCCATTTCATGAGATGAAAATAGGAGTGGTGCACTAGTCACTGGTGCTCATTCCCATTGTCTTTTGTCTCCTGCAGCATTGTGTGAAAGTCCATTCTCTTTTTTCCCCTGATTGCTTAATTCTTTACATTTTCTCTCACTTGTCTCTCAGCCTCGTACCTCTTATCTCTTATCCATTGCCCATTGTCCATTGTTCAAGGTTCAAGTGTTCAAGTGTTCTGTAGCTATTACATACATGTGTACTTCCTCTTCCCTTTTTTCAGATCCTCACCCACAGCAACTTTTAGTTTAACTTGAACCTCTTTTCGATTCAAGAACAAGAAACAAGATACAGTAGGGAGCATAAGTTTGAAACTATGAGCGCGGTTTACGTTCACTTCCACCTGAGGGTGATCCCGGGACTTTTTGACCATGGTCCCAGCGAGAAAGTTTTCGGAAATACGATTTCCTTTTATTGAAGCCGTCCCACGTTGTTCTACGTCACGTTGTTCCGATTCTGTGACCCCAAACGTGAGACAAGGTCAAAATCGATGGTGCAAAAGTCTGAAACCACTTTGCACTTTTTATATATTTTTATATGAAATCGGACATTTCTTCATAAAAACTATTTTTATTATGAAACTCCATAATTTTTTGGTCGTAGAATGCTAAAGTACATGTCTGTGCGACGAGTAGTTGCTTCACAATTAAATCCTAAAAAATTTCGGATTTCCCCATTTAAATGCATTAGAAATTGGGAGCGCGCTGCAATCAAATCATACTAAGTCATATTTCCCGGGTGAAACTTGTAAAACGGATTAGATATTCTTAAAGATGAAGAAAAACGGATACTAAAAAGTGTTACATTAGTTAAAGTTGGTTGCGGTTTCGATATTTTTCAGGCTATAGAAAAAATGAAACGGAGAAAAGCATCGAGAGACTGCATGAAATCAACGTTTTCTTTGTCTCTTTCCAGTTTTATTTTTTCTGTAGCCTGGAAAATATCGAAATCTTGACCAATTGTAATTAGAGTGACACTTTTTAGTGTCCATTTTTCTTCATCTTTAAGAATATCTAATCAGTTTTATAAGTTTCATGCGGGAAATATGAATTAGCATGATTTTGCTGCACCGCGGTCCCCATTTCTAATGCATTTAAATGGGGAAATCCGAAATTTTTCAGGATTTTATTGTGGATTAACTACTCATTGCACAGACGTGTACTTTAGCATTCTACGACCACAAATATATGGAGCTTCATAATAAATATAGTTTTTATGAAGAAATGTCCGATTTTGTATAAAAATATATAAAAAGTGCAAAGTGGTTTCAGACTTTTGCACCATCGATTTTGACCTT
>JABASP010000610.1:0-46054 GCA_019776565.1 Sminthurinus signatus
ACTTTGAGAAATTTTCAAATAATTCCAGAGTGAGAGATCCCAATGGTGTAATTTATTTTAATGCTTATATTCATACACACATGTAAAACCGATATAATATTATATCCTCATTCATACACAAAACTATACGTGTATCTGTGTATGCTCTAGGGATCTTCATTGTGGACTGTGGACTGTCGGAAAACCGACAAACCCAGCAATCTCAATGTAAAATACAATTTGACTAGTGACTGGAGACTAAAACAATGTACAATTTCCTTTCTACAAAAAAACGGCAGACAATGTTTTTTTTTGGTTTTTAGACCTTGAGCCTTTTGACTTTTGGTTTTTAGTGTTTTGTCTGTATTCTGTATGATGATGGAATGGGAATCTCTTGAAAAGAATATGTCTTGATGGCTTCAACATATAGGTTTATTTTAGCAAAAGAGCAAAAGACTCCGTGGGCAGAATGGAAAAGAGAAAGTCTACTAGCAACGAGCTTTCAGCTCCACTTTCCCAGTAGTACTAGAAGTAGTAGTAAAAGTAGTAGTATTAGAAGTAGTAGTAGTAGTAAAGGCAATAGGAAAAGAATGTGCCATAATTTGTCATGACAAATAGGACAAGGATCCAGAACATGTGAAACTGTGGAGAACTGTACTATAAAACAGTCAAGTTGCTGGAAAATGCCGAGATGAATTTAGAATTCATGCAAAATATGCTGAGGACAGATATTGTGTAACTCAGCTCCAGTTTCAGTTTCAACGTATTTGTGCTCGTAGTTCTACATGTAGAAAAGTTTTGAGGATGCTGCTCTGTTGCAGGATTTCTTCTGGTATGGTCATAATATCTATAATATGCTGGCTGTGTGGATGGTCGATGGTCGATATGACCTATACAACTCTACATGGACACGGGCCATTTATTATTATATTCAAGATTCAAGGCACAGTTGTCTGTAATGTTACATCAGGTTAAGTATGATAAATTGTCGAATATTATGCATTATGGGATATGGGAGGACGGACAAACAGGCATTGCCTTTGTCATTTTATATATTGTATATATATGTACACGAATTGATATTTTCTACACACATAGAGATTTGATCTCATGCTTGATATTTGATTTTTGATATCTGATAGCTTTTGAGTTTTGAGTTTTGAGCGTCAACGTTTAAACATTTGACGTTTTTATATAACATACATCTCTGTAAAAAAATGGGCACTCACATGTTCTTTTGATTGCCGAGTTTGGACATGGGCTCCCAGACGGTGTGGTTCTGAGTCGTTAGGAGCATCTTGATACTACCGTCTTGGAAATTGTGCATATGGAGCTTGGCTTCCAAATAACAAGTGTCCTCGGTCTGAGTGAACCAAGGGCTACTCACATGATAAACGGCCGTTTGATTCCCAATCTCGTTCAGTTCCAGCAGAAGAAAATGTCCTGAAAAACCAGAAAAACCAGAAAAATCAGGAAAATCAGAAAAATGATGATAAATCAAAAAAAGAACCAACAAAATATGTCACATGGACGGACATAAACATAAATTATTGTACACAATGTATTTTGTAATATTAACATTCGGAATTTGGAAAGGCTTTTGTCTGTGTATAGACAAAACCTTTTTTGATTTTTGATACATGATAATATTACAGGAAATATTTGAAAATGTGTTGCGTGGATTTTGTGTATCATTATTCGTACAAGTATAGATTTGTGTGTTTGTGTGTATCTGTTATGTGGTCATTGTTCATGTACGCTGTTGCTCTGGAATCTTGGATCTGGAGTTGAGTCATGCTCCCATTAATTATTAAATATTGAATGAAAATTGAACTAGTTTTAAAACAAATCCGATTCATTAAACTAATTTTAATATACATAAAATCTAAAACCAAGAACATAGTATTTTTCTTCGCAGATTGAATTTCATAGATCATTTTAAGATAGTTATTACGCAGTATCTATACACATTTTGCGTATAAAGTCTACGCTATGCGTATTCAATACATGCATAAAATCTGCAATGTACACATAATATAATATGGAGGAATATCTATTTCATTTTACTAGTGTGCATTCAACTTTACAAAATGGAATGTTAGACGGTCCTTTGAATAGAAATGAAGACGTAATCACTTTCCATATTCCATATGCCTGGTTAAGAACAATTAGAAGGCTTATGAAATGCTAGTAAACGCTGAACAAAAGCAGAGGACATTACATCTTATTACTGTTTTACACACACACAGACACACACACACATGTATGAAATTTCTGCACAAGTAGGTTTTCATCATTTCTGAGAAATTCCTACCGAGTTACTAGAGCGAACATCATGGACCAGAGAAGGAACATTTGTACTAGTATTAGGATAGAGGATCGTCGACATTCTAATATTTGCAATTATTACTCCTTGTGAGTGAGTTTCCTTTTCATTTTCTCTTTTTTAATTTGGTATTAGAAAATTTAATATCATGGATCTTGTACGAAGTACAGCATACAGTAGAAAGTAGAATGCATAAAGCATACAAGATGTAGTTTATGTACTATGTATAAAGAATAAAGATAGGAGTTCCGCTATTCCTCTTTGTATATTTTCTAACCATTTGTGTATGGTTTGAAGTTTGAAAAGTTTCACATATTTCATTATTTCAGTTCTGGGCTTTTACTTTCTCGTTTCTCGTTCTTTCTGTTTGTACGGGTAAAAAAAGAGCTTAGATACCACTAAACACTAAATGGATGGGAAATGGAAAGCTTTGTCCATAGTGCATATACTAGTGACTCTGTATTATTATTATTATTACTATATGGACTCTTCTCTTCTGTGAAACGTCGGAACATATTAAAAATTAAAAGTCATTAGAAAACATGATGATGATGATTTTGATTGTTTACGACGGTCAGGATGAAAATACTTGGCTACCGTTATGAGTTATGAAAATAAAAATGGCAGAAATGGCAAAAAAGCTGAAAGTATAATAATGGTTTCTGTCCCTTTTTAAAAACAAATTACACACTTACACACATAGAAGCTCTTTACTTTTTCCAATTTTTGCAGATAAAATGAAAATGAGTTTTTAAAATGTGCACCAAGTCAAAAAAATTAGCATAAACTAAATATAACATGATGTACATTTTAGATAGAGCTTCAACATGAGATATACAATCTAGAAACTAGAATGGAAAGCAGCTTGTCAAATTATTTTTTAAATTCCTAGTGAGACACCCCTCACTTTACTTTTTACATTCTTTTTTCTACAGTGGATTCCATTTAAAACATCCCTCTTTTTACTTTTTACACACCATATACAATTTGCTTCTTTTTTCTACAGTGGAAAAAATAGGAATATTTTTAAACGAATGTAACCCCATTTTCAATCACCGTCTAAAGTCTAAAGGCTAAACTGATAAAAGTTTTTGGAGCTTTCTGGACAATTCTAGAAATCTTCCAGAATTTTTTTATTGACTCTCAGTATTTTTTTATTCTTTCAAATTTCATTTCATCAAGGACAAATTACTTGTTTTATAATTTGGTTGGAAAATTTTATGTTTTTCATATTTTTTCAAGTGTATTACAGTCAAGTATGAGCTATGTTTTGCATTATGCATGTTATTGGATTAGCACTTAGCACCGAATTTTACTAACTCACTTGAAAAAGAGCACTTAGGCAAATAGTTTACAAGTTCAGTGTAAAATGTGATTAGACCGCTAAATGCTTTTTGGTTGAAAACTCTTAAAATTTTTCATTTTAGAAGGTCAAAAGTCAAAAGACAAGTGGAAAAATGTTAATGAAATTTAGAATGATGGGAATCACGCATTAATAGATGAACGGCTAAACGGCTAAAAAACCTTGTGGTAAATGTGTGTAAAAATGTAACGTGATTATTTTGATGAGGAAGCTTTGAAAAGTAATGTAGGTGACAATGAAAAATAAGCGGTGCTTGTACATTGTACATTGTACTCTGTGCACTTTACTTATAACCTCTCTGCAAAAGAATGATAATAGGAAGAGACAAGTCCTTGACAAATCATATTTGTATGATTTTCCATGAAGCCAACACAATTTTGTCTGTTTTTGAAATTGTACATTCTACATTATGCATACGCTATCTGTACATACATTTTTTAATACAATTAGCGTATATTTACTATCCACACTTTTACTTTTACTTTATAGCATAAAACTTTTCAAACTGTATTTGTGTGGATGGCTTTTAGCTACATGTGTAATGTGTATTTTCTCTTTTTCTCTTTGAGGTGACAGAATCAAATTTGAAGTGTAAAATGTAAAAAGTAAAAAAGTTTCCTGGATTTAAAAAGTGGATGGAGTAAAAAAAAAAGTATAAATATTTTCCATAGTTTGATTTTTTATTTTTGAAAAGTTTGATGGAAAGGTATATATTATATTCTAAATCTTTTCTTTGTCGTTTTCCTTTTCTGTTTCTTTTTCTTTTACTTTTATGAGCGGTATAGATGGTATAGATACATGTTTCCTTGACTTTCACTCACTCACTGGATCCCGCCTCACAAAGAAGTATAAAACAAAGACTGAACGACGAACGACTGCTGAGATGATTAAACCGATGAAGGGAAAAGGAAAAGGAAAAATGCCTTTTCCTTCATTCCTGTCCTCATAGAACTTTATCTTTTGCTCTTATTATTACGAGTTCACTGTGAACTACGTATAAGAAAAAGAAGAAGAAAACTAAGATTGCAATTCCTTTCCTCAATCTTCAATCTACGCTCAACGCTCAATGTTCAATGTTCATTGCTCAATGTTCAAACTGTACAAAGACAGAGAGAAAGAAATTGAAGATAAAAAGTTACTCTGAGACAGTAAAGAGGTGAAAACTTTAACTTTCTACTTTCTACTCGTATCGATCCTCATCTATAAGTTAAACTTTTCTCCTTCCCGATTTCTCCCTTCTTCATTCTTCATTCCGTGTATTCTACATTTCTCTCTTCCTGCATCTCCGTCTTTGCCGCCGTTTCCTTTGGTATTCCTTTTTTCCTTTGGTTTGGTTTGGTTTTTTTACTGCTTCCTTCTCAACCTTTACTCAATGTCCAAAGACCAAAGACCAAAGTCCCAGTTTTCATGTATGGTACATACTACATACCCCTTCTTCTTCTTATTACTACTCCCTCACAACTCACTCAACTCAGCTGAGCTTAACTCAACTGAACTCAACTACACGCTCCGTGGTGATGAATATCTATCTCCAGTCTCCAAGTTTTCATTCGTCGAAGTACAGTCTACATCTACTTTTCTTCACTCACTCACTCGTTCTTTTCACTCTACCTTCAATTTCCCTCCTAACTTAATCTCAAGCATCTACTCATTGAATCGGGATGATCTGAGTGAGTACTGAGTACACAGTGCTCAGTGCGCAGTGAAAAGTCTTCATTTAAAAAGTAGACAGGTTGCACTCTAGCATCAAGTTCACGCTAAAACTTATTCAGCGAGAAGATTTTGAATTACATTTCTTTTTTCGTGGAATTTCAAGCTTTTTTAATTTGGATGTACCTTTATAAATACATGTATGTTCATTTATAACGATAACAGATAACAGTAAATGATGTTCTTATATCCAGCTTACTGATGTATGCTTTATTATACTAGTATTCTCTTGATGATTTTCTTCATCAAAAGGATAATGCTCAAATAGCGTAGTACGAAGAACGTAGTACGTACGGTTTATGGATCATGGACTTACAAATTAAAATTATACATGACACGGCGCACGTGCTGTGTGTTGTGTGTAGATGGTAGATTATGAATGGGTAGGAAATTAAAATTTTTATTTAAACTTTAAATCCAAAATCCATGAAAATCCAAATTCAAATCACTACTCAGTTTGAGATGAGCGGATGAGAACAATTTTTTTTATGTATTTTCCTCATCTTGTCTTTTCCTAGAATCTAAAATAATTGTTGTAGCTCTCTCCATTCCATTTTATTTGCTAGTGCTCACTGACTAGCTTCCATGTAATTTTGTTACTTGTAAATATTTGTAGTTTCCAGTTTGTATGTAGCAGTATTATATTACGTTGAGAAATGCGTCGTTGTCAATGTATTTATTTCTCCTCGGCGTATTCTTCTTTGTTTGTCCTTGACTTCTCCGAATCTGGAGTCATTTGCTTTAATATTTGATATTAGATACTTGAATCTCATTGTATCGTACACGATACACCATACACCATACATCATGTGTAAATAGATACTTTAATAATGAATGACAAGATAATAATAATAATACTAATAATACACTGTCAACAGTCAACAGTGGATGTGCACACTGCACACATATCAATGAATTGATTCCACATCTTTGCAGCTCCAAATTAAATAATCTCTATTCAAAAGTGAAATTTTAATTGTGGACTTGAAATTTGAAAATGTAGGACGGGAATAGAATGTTACAGAATGTCGGACATATAATTCGTACGTTTATATTCGCATTCGTATCCATTGTTGGTGATGGGTGATTGGCCATGTTCTGTGTTTGTACAGATACTTTTAGAGTTTAGATTTAGGCATTGTAGTTTACAGTTTGTTTTTGTAGTCTCATTGTGCTCTGCCTGTGGAGTCATATGATATAATATCATGTCAAACAAGCTGCTAAACAAGAGTAACTTGATAATTTTCTAATTCATCTTGAGTTCTTGACATTTGTGGTGGTTGATAGTTGATATATTGTGTATTATGTAAAATGTAGAGTTTATTACAAAAGGGACCGCAGTGAGCGTCATAGTCAGAGTAGAATCAGAAAAGGAGCAACTAATCAATTAAACCTATATATTTATAGAAGCAGGAGTAGTATCAACTCTCATTCATTTACAATCCAATGTGCTCAATTTACTATGGAATTCAGTTTCAGTTTCAGTTTAAACAAGTACAAGCTTTGTTTATTGCATCATGCTACTTATGTGAAAATATGAGGAGGGTTCATTATCCAATGCACAATGTACAATGTACAATGTATGTCAAAGAATGAATAGATGAAATATATATGTACATGTGTGGATAGTATCTGTATCCGTCATACATGTGTTATACATATTATGTACACCAAGTTTACAGCTTCCACTCAAAGCTCAAAGCTCAAAACTCACACTCGCACTTGCTCATACATTTTGTGCTTATACGAGCATAAATTTGCAAATTACAGTGATGAGTGAGTGAGGCTTGGTCCTTGGTCCAATAGGAGTACGACGTACGACTTACAGACAGACAGCTGTCAAATATGCATATTTAAATGATTAAAGAGCCTTTTCACTTCACATCACAAGAGAGATAGGAGGTTGTGTACAGGATGTAAGGAGTTCTTGAATTTTGGACTCTCACTCTCTTTCTCTCGCTCTTTCTGTCTCTTGGGATGTCTTTAGAACAATGAAAAGACATGATTATAATGATCAGGAGCTAAGAGTAATAGATTTCTATAGTAAATTTGAAGCTTTGTCTTTGTCTTTATCGCCTGCCTCTTCCTCGCTTCCCTGTCCTTCCCATCCAATTTTCTCCCCCTCTCTCTCTCTTTCTTTTTTCTCTCTTTTTACAGCTAAAAAATGAAGTTGGACCCAAGAATTGATGTTCGATGTTCGGTGCTGTGTGCTGGATACTATAGATAACTATAGATACTAGATGATGAACTTATTCCATGTGTTCCTCGCTCCTCTTTGTATTAGTAGAATCAAGAATCGAGAATCAAGAATTTCTGTATTTTGGTACATGCATTTGTAGTTGTGGAATAGACGTCTTTGTCAATTCAAGTCAAAGTCTTTATTCATTCGGAAGACTTTTTGGTCTTCCAACTCTTTTGGAGTTTCTGAGTTTCTGAATTTCTGAATTTTTATGCCTATACTTGTATACGGTACATGGTATACGGTATACGGTATAGGATACATAATACATGCATGTGCGTTGCATGTAAAACAATTCAAACACAGTTGACAACACGAAAGGCGAAAACATGAAAACGAAGGCCAAAAACAAAGACCAAGACGCTGACGATAGTGATGATGATGACAAATATATTGAGATGAATTCCATCGCTCGGTCATATTAATCTTCCGCCTTCTCCTATTCTCTATATTCTTTGGATCAATGGAACAACCTACAGCGCACAGGGTATTCCATTATATTTTCAGTGCTGAACCGTATTCAGATTAGAGATAATAGCTTTGATTTTGTTGCCCTCGTTACGATCGAGGTTTTACGTTTACATAAAAATACGAGGCCTCGTGACCATATTCTCCGAATTCGATGTCATTTCGAGGTTTGACTTTGTATTTTGGAGAAAACTCATAAAATCATTTCATAATATGAAATTCATATTGTCATATTTCGTACGTAAAATGTAAAATATTAAAATTTATATTGTAGTATTAAATTATTGAAATAAAAAAAATTGTCATCAACTGAAAAATATTCCTCCAGTTTAATATGGATGCTGCTGTAGAGTATGTGTCTGAAGTTGACCTAGGTCAACTCGTAGAAAAAATAGAAAGGGATGGCAGTGTAAAACTAGTCTTTCCTACTAGATTTTATATTGATTCTGTGTGGAAATTGTACAAAAAAGTATTAGTTGAGGAAAATGGGGTTACAACTCCAAGAGCTGAGTGTATTATATGTCGTGAAAAGAAAAAAATAACAGGAAGTAGCACTAATACTCTTCATTCTCACGCCGGAACACACAACGCAGAGGGAAAGAAACGTGAAACCAAACCAAGAGGAATGTCAAATCCAAAAGGTGAAGTACGAAATGAGGAAAAAAAATGAACCAAAATCATTTTAAAATATAAAATAATACTCATTGTACAGCTAAATTGATTGAACATAAAATTCTCTCTAGTAATAATTGTGGGAACTAACAAGACGCCGTTCGAGGCATTGTGTGAAGGAAGACCTCTTCAAGCAAAATTTGCGAGACTTGTAACTTTGGACGGCATCCCACTATCTACTTTTCGCATTTCTAATGATTTGAGGGAAATTCTCGAAGCGTGGATGGAAATCACAAAACAGCCTGGTTGTCTACCAAAGTCAGACATGACAGTTAAAGAACATGTGATGAAATTCGGTCAAAGGGCAAAGGAACTTTTAAAAGATGTAAATTTATTGTATTTCTACTCAACATACAATGTTTATTCATACATCCAGGTTTTATATAGACAATTTATTATTATTATTATTTGCTTGTAGAAGCTACATTTACTCCTAAAAGAGGGACAACGGTTTAGCTTAGACATGGACGAATGGACATCGTTTTCAAGTAGTCGTTTCATCAATGTCTCACTATTTACAACAACTGAATACTTTAATCTCGGACTCATTCGAATACCTGAAAGTGCAACTGCGGAAAACCTATTGAAATTGGTCAAAGATCGCTTGCATAAACAATTTGGTTTGGATATGGTAAAACATGTTGTATGTCTAACTACCGATGGTGCTAGTGTCATGACCAAACTCCATAAAATAACCAAGGTTGAAAAGCAATTATGCCTTGCCCACGGTCTTCAACTGGCTGTAACTGATTCACTTTATAAAAAACCAAAAAAGAAGAACAACATTTCAGTTCAACAGAATTCCGATGATGATGATATTGTTGATGATGATGTGGGTACAGAGGATGAGTGTGAAGAGGGTGAAGGAACAGATACTGAGGGTGAAACTTCTACCACAACAAAGGAAGCAGAAACAGAATCGGAAATGGATGATGATGACAGTTTGGAGGACGGTGACTCTTTGAGAATTGAAAATCCGCTCGTGTCGCCTACAGTTTCAGTAAAAATGGTAAATAATGAAGTTTTCAATTCGATTGCAAAGGTCCGTAAAATTTCAGCGTTTTTCAAGCGATCTGGAAAATACAGTGACAAACTACAACGTATTGTCAAGACGGAGCTAAAAATAAATAAGAAAAAACCACTGAAAACTGATTGTAGAACGAGATGGAGCTCTCTATATAACATGCTAGACCGTTTTTGGGAAATAAGAAGCTGTGTAAAAATGGCCATGATCGATGCAAATACCGGTGTAGTATTTAAAGATGAAGATTTTTTTATCTATTCCTCAATCCTGAAGACTCTAGAGCCAGTCATGTTGACGCTAAACGTAATTTACAAATTTCTTAATTTTTATTATATATTAAAAATTAATAATAAATACTAATAATTAATACTATTATTTTGCCAAAAGCCTGCTGTATTCTAAAATGTTCTTTGTTTGCGTAGAAAATAAATGAACGAGAATCAACATTAATTTCGGCTCGAAAAGCTTTTATTGTATTATTTAAAAAGCTGGAATCTCAAAATCACAGCCTTGGAAAAACGTTTCTTCAAAAACTTACAAAAAGAGTTGCCCAACGACTTTCTATCAATGCAAATATTATGGCGTATTTAGTAAAAGGAAATTATGATAATGATTACGAATCTGCAGAATATTCATTCAAAGAAGAAAATAAATATGCATTTGAAGAAAATAAAGATTTTGAAGAAATGTTTGACCCCGAGGAAGATTTGGACGAGGATGAGTCTGAATCTGAGGACGAGGAGTGTGAAAATTATTTTAATTCAGTCTCTGAAATATTTGACATTCCAAGTAAGGCGTCTATTAAAAAGCGTCTAGTCAAATTGATTCAGCGTCTCTGTCCATCAAACATCACTCAAACTCAACCAGATATTGAAGTGGAAACTGATGAACCTTTACAAAAACGACCGAAAACGTTTCAAGAAGTTCTCGAAGAAGAGACAGCTGAGAATTGTCAAATTCAAAATCCAGATGACAAAAGTCTAACGACAATTGTCAACCAAGAAATGACGACATTTGAAAAAACTGGGTGTCGTGGGCATTACTTACAGCTGTGTTTAGATTACTATAATACTATTAAACCACAATCTGTTGAGTCGGAAAGGGCATTTAGTGTCTCGGGCTATTTTTGTACTAAAATCCGCAGTCGTTTAAATGACGACACTCTTGATGTCCTCTGCTTCCTTCGGCACTTATTCCGAAACAAAAATGCGTTTCCATCGACTCGACATTAAAATTCAGTTTATAAATGTTTGTTATAATTTATAATTATATAAAATACTATAAATTATACGTAATTAAAATGTTATAATTACTTGTTACTGTTTACTGTTATTGTATCCCTATTTAGTAACAGAAAACGAGCTTTTTTATGTTTTGGGTTTTGGTTATTTTGTTTTTCATAAAAATCAGCGTAAAAATATATATATACACTGAGTGATTGAATAAAATTTTCATTTTAAAATATTCCGTGTTGTCCTTGTTACAAAGCAAACCTCGAGTTGACGTTGAACCGAAAACGAGGCCTCGAAATGGTCAAATTTATTATCTCTAATTCAGATTAGGTCGTGAAATATAAAGGGTAATGGATGTACATTGAGCATTGTACATCTGCGTGTAAGACCAAGACGAAGTCAAAGACGGTCGTGGAAAATTATTACGGCTGCCATGCCAGCTGCCACGTTTTAGAAGACTCTTTACTCTTTACATACTTTGTGTGATTGTGATTTTGATTGTGATTTGTAGGTTATGTCCGTAGGAGTTGGAGACAAAGGGATGGAAAAGAATGAAAGAATTGAAGTACTTGACTCTTGAGTCTTGAGTCTTGACTCTTGTTGACTTCAATTTTAGTCAATTAATGAACATTACTGCGTTTTAGTTCCACATTGGAGTTGGAGCTGGGAACTTGGAACTTTTCTTGATATAGGTCACAACTTGACAACTCTCATTCTATGGCATCGCTTTGAAATGACATGGCATGGCCACCACGTTTCTTGGAGGTTTTTCTTTACACTTGTGACACTCGCACAAAAGATTTTCAGATTAATTTTCAACGTGCATCTATATCTATATGTATATCTATATCTGTACCAATATAATATGAAAGGTGGAGAGGAAACTATGGATTATACATTATACATGGTACATGATGTAAGATGTAAGTGTATTTTTGTGCATAGTGCAAAAATCAAACTCATTTCCACAAGCCAAGCCAAGCCAAGTCAGGTTAAGAGTTGCAAAAACAACTGGGGAGTTTGTTTTCATGTTTGTTACTACTTGAGAGTTGAGAGAGAACGTAGACGTCCACGTCCACACCTATGTAAAACCCTTATATAACAGTAAAAGCTATAAGCTATGCGTTATAATCTATATGTAAGTTGTAGCCAAATAGGAAATCCATCCATAATCCACAGCAGGGAAAATACACATCTACAATCTACCATCTACATTCTTACATGTGATTGCTTCTTACACGCTCTTTCATGATTTGATGATATTTGCCAACTTGAATTTCCATCTCTTTCCGTTTCAACTCCATCTTGTACAATATAATGTGTAATGTCTAATTTTATGTTTCAACGTCACCGTCAATTTTGTCAAGTGTACAGCATACAGTGTACAGTGTACAATGTACATTTTACAGTGTAGAGTACACACTACACACAGAAATGCCGAAGTTTGACTCGTGCTTTTCCGGTTGTACTTTGCTCTTCAGCTCTTTTCCTCTCCTATACTCTGTACTCTATCCTCCATGCTCTGTGTACGATACGTATTTTGTATTCAATGTTCAGTGTTCAGTAGTTTGTTGTGGGTATGTTATGCCAACTGTTCCGTCATTTGCTAGACGCAGTTGTGCCGTTATATACATTCGCAGTGTACATGTGAATGTGAACGTGAATGCATTTGACGCCAAAATTGTTGCGCTGCATGTATAATATAGAATGTATGCTGTAAACTGTATATTGTAGATTTTGAAGCAGATACGTATGCACATAAAATATATGTCAATCTTCATGTAATTTTGAAGTTACAAGTTACAAGGTTCAGATTCAGCAGGATATTTATGCGTAGAAATTTGCATTTCTATAGTTACAGTTCTATTTCCATTTCCACTTCTATAGTTCTAGTTTTAAAGCTTTGATTATATCATACATGATCATTTTTATTTTATTTACTTGAGCCTTTATTTGCAGGAACCTCAGGACCATTCTATTGATTCTGGATGTTACAAAAATCTACATTAATTATACTCATAATGTACGATTCAAAAGAAATAAAATCAAAGTCTACACATCACATTAAAATTGAAATGATGGGGACCTTTTGAAAGGCCCATTTCTATATTCTGTATTCTGTATAAAACTTGTGTAGCTTTTGGTTACAAGCTTTTTGATCAAAGCCACATTTTAATTTGTTTACCTCAAAACTCCAAATTTCCATTAGGCATGTTTTATCGTAATCATTAGTCCCAGAGTTTTTTTTTCTCATGAACTGCTCTTCACTTAACTTTTGATTGTTCCTTTACCATTTTTTATCAAACGGCAATTTCATATTTAATAATACATTTGATTTTTAATGCTATTGAAAACTGAAACGAGTGCTAGCTATATTGCACATATGGATGATACAAAAATTAACATAAATTTGTTTGAAGTTCATATGATCTGAAAATGTTTTGATTTATGTTTCTATCTGTGTGTGATTTGTGGATTTACGAAATTGATAGGTCAATGGAGACACTTTTTGATGTTTTATGAGAGGATACTTATTATTTATTCACTTATTTTCTCAATTCAACGTTCAATGTTCAAAAGAAATCACAAATCAGCAAAACAACACTACATCATACGAATAAAATAAATAAATTAATGAAGCCTTTGAACTTCTTTTGTTGTAATATAATACCGTATTTTGGATTTAGACAAATCAACAATATGAGGAGTGAACAAATCCCTGGAAAAAAAATGAATTAGAAGCTTGTTTACATTACGGCCAGACTAAGCAGATGTCTACGAGACAATGCGCACAAATCAAAAATCAAAACCTGTTGTTATTTTGTTGTTGTTGTTGGCATAATAAACAAGCTGAAATTTACAGCCAAAGTAACGACTGATTGTAATCACAAAATTTATGGAATTATATTTGTGCTTTGTACTTTGTAAAATTGGGCTCCCACTAGCTCGTTTTAGTAAACAATATTTGTAGTCTGTACTTGATTGGATTGGGGCTTTCATAAAGCTATTATGTCACAGAATACTAGTAAGTTCTTTAATAAACTCTTCTCTTTACTCGTTCTTTACTTGCACAAAGCTTTCAAAGTTTGGTTACTTGGTTCTCCTTTTGTTCTTTAGCCGTTGCTAAGGTGAAAGAAAATAATCCTTGAATCTTTTGGATTACGGATTGTGGATTAGAGATTGCAGATTATAGATTACATTTGATTACCTCTGGAGCGAATAAAAAGTTGAAGAGTGCTTTCAAATGTCATTGCAAATGAGAAAATGCTATTGCTCTGATATCTCTGATATCGTCTTGCCTACCTTTTCATTTTTCATTGGTTCAAATAAATATGCACTTAAACCGATTGTGCGCGGTTATTTCCCTGAGATTCATTAGTTTGCAATTTTCTTTTGCATGGAAAAATCCCCGCTAATCCGAGTACAATTGTTCAAAAAAAGTTGAGTCTACAGTCTGGAGTTTGGAATCGGAACAGGAACAGGAAATCATAAATGCTTGCATGGATTGTAATCAACAGTTATAATATGTCCATTACATACTTTTGTATACTTTTCTAGCTGTTGACTCTTGACTCCTGGGGAATTTGCTGAGAATGTTTTGATTCCAGGAACAGTTTTATGTACATTTGATACGATATGCAATCTTATAGCAGGAGCTTTTATATGAAAATCGAAAAATGGGTGGGATTTTGATTAAAATCTAGATGACCTATGCACAAAGTATTGAGGCCACCTTTGTTTTCCTAGTTTTTTACAATAAAAAGAATTCCTTTCCAGTCATTTAGCTTTTGTGACCTCTTGACTTTTAATTCTTGACTCTTGACCTCTTTTTAGCCGTTTAGCTTTTAAGATACAATTGTGTGTCTTGGAAGATGGAATTAGTTATCATTATTGGCAAGAATCACGAATCATTCGTTGACTGTTCTTTTACTTTGATTTTGTATGGTTTCTTAGTGTCGTGTTTAATAAAGAAAACAAAGTGGACTTGAGGACTCTACAGTTAATATGACATCCACTTTAGAAAACAACTTGAGTCATATCCCTCCATTACTTATGCAAACTCTAGAGTACAAGCCCTTTTGTTTTCTTTGTTTGTATTATACATTATACATGCATACCTTTTCTTTGTCTGGAATTACGGACTCTGAACTATTTAGATGACGGTGAAAGCACAAAAAGAAAAGAAAACAGAGGATGCTCTTTTTTATTTCATTTTCCTGTGTTTCTTTGTTGTTTTTTTCTCATTTTTTGTCCACAGTCCACAGTAAATTTAGACAATTAAACTGTATACTAGAAAATAGATAATAGGTCAGAGGAACAAAGTAAACACTCCCACTTAATTAATTTCCTGTAGCAAAAGAGCTACGTTTATCTTTTATTTATATGCTTTTTCAACAAAAAAAAGGTGCAAACAATTTTGTTACATTTCTTTTGTCTTTGTTTTTGGGTATGAACAAGGTCAAGAGGAGGAAGAGAGAGAATGAGATAATTCTAGAATTTTAGAAGCCTAGCTGATGTCACCCGTTATTTTTTCCTAGTTTGGATATTTCGTTATTTACTTTCTTTCCTCTTTTTCTTCTGGCGACTCTATCTAAAGCTAATCAAATTAGAAATGTTGGTGAATGTGTTTACTGTTTACTGTTTACCGTTTGCAAACACGGGAGACACGAGCAAAGAGGATGGAGGAGAGATAACGCACACGTTAATGATAACGAGCGACTAATATTATGTTGAGTCGTCTTCATATGATAAATAAATGCCAGGAGAAAACTAATAATACAATTGTAGTCAGTAGACAGTAGACAAATTCTTCCTTTGTACATCTACCCATCTACAATCTACATGTACAATGTACATGAGAGAGAAAGACAGGAGATAAAATGCATGAATTTTCTCCTCCAATGCTCACAAGTCACTGTGGTTGCTCCTTTGTGTATCTTTTATCTTAACCTTGCAGGCTGAGCAAGTGAAAAGTGTAGAGTGTTGCAGAAGCGGGAAATTTGAGCTTATCAAAAAAAGAGAAATTTTTCACGAGTACAGTGTACAGTACAAAACTAACAAGTATGTATATTTGGCCTACATGTACAATGTACAAGCTACAAGCCAAATGTACACGTATATTTGTGTATTGTGTAGATTCTAGATTCTAGATTGTAGATAGATTGTAAATGTGTACATGGCGTCAACACAATGTACAGAAAAATACACAAAAGAGCTAAAATTTCTCAGTGTGACTGTACAGTGCACAATACACAGTTTTCTCCACCCTTTCTTTTTTTCTTTTCGTCTTCTTAACTTTTAGTCCCAGTGAGGAGGAAAAGTAGGAAAACAACTCTCTCAGGACTTGTGTCTATCTGTCTTTCCATCTCTCCATCTATCTATCTATCTATCTATCTATCTATCTATCTGCCTACGCATACATGTACCTATGCACCGTATAAACTATTTTCATTCCATACCATTTCGCAATAGCATCAGTGACTTTTTCTCTCTCTCTCTCTTTTGATTCTTCCGAGTATCCACATTTACTTCAACTTTTATAAAAAGCAGGCAAAGAAAAGTAGGAAAGAAAGAAAGAAAAAAGCTCAAAAGAGAATAAAAAAGAGAATGAAGAGAAAATGAAGGTTATTGTTGAAGGAAGGAGTATGACTAAAGGCTCCTTTCTCTCCCCTTCCCTCCCATTCTCTTGATGTCTTTATCTAACTCAAAGTTGTATTTTCTATTTTCCATGTTGTACATAATATGTTATGTCTGTAAACTGTAAACTGTCTTTTGCTCAAAGTATTCTGTATTCTTTATTTTTGTATGTCTGTAGAATGTACACTGTACCCTGTACAGTGTACACACATAAAATAAGAAAGGTACGACACTGAGAGAGAGGGAGGAACATGGGGAAAGAAACACAACGGACCGACTGATGCTCCAAGCTATACACTATACACTGCTCATGAAACAGCAGAAAATGGCAAGAGAAAGTGTGGAAAAGGAAATGGACTATTTTCTTGTACTTTCTCTTTATTTTCCAGCGACTCTTCCCTTTCCTCTCTCCCTCTCTTCCTTTTCTTATCTTGAGTCTAGAGCCTATACTCTATAGTTTTGAGCATTGAGCATTGAATCTTGAATCTCCAGACACACAATACTTTAGACAGAAAATTATATAATAATTTCAACACTTTTAGCAAGATCCACTGTTTACTTTCCTTATCTTTCTTCTTTGTTCATTTCCTGAGTGTAGTGTGCAGTGTTTATGTATCTTTTTCGGCAACTGGCCCGTAAGCACTTGATACACATTCAGTATTTCAGCCGTATTACTTAACTTGTACGTTCTACATTGTACATTGTACATCTTACATTTTACATTCATAAACTTTGTTTGCATTTTACTACCGTTTTCCTTCCATGTCTGTCTTTTATAAGGTTTTATATAATGGTGCCTAAAAACATGAGTAAAATTTATCTAAATTCTACATTTTACATGCATAAATCTCACACAGCCTCAATTCTCAACTAAACAAAAGAGAGCAACCAACAAAATCCTGGAGGCTGGAAACTATAGAAACAAACAGCTCTAGCGTTGTACTCCTTTCTACACAAATACAGTTAATGTAATGTTTTCGTAGTTATTTTTTTGATTGTGAACACGTCCAAAAGTATACGGTTTTCTTCTTTTCCCTAGATCTAGATATCCTTGCACTATTATGTATTTTCAATGAGAATCCCAGTAAAAGAGTAACGTGAGAAAATAGGAAATGGAGCTGATTAGTGATCGGTGAATGAAAAAGACACATAGGGGAAACTTTGAGACTTTATTCTTCTGAACTAAGTTGAATTGAATTTAGTTTTAGTTCATTCTCATCTTTTTCATTGATTCCAGGATTTATTCATTCAATCACTTATTGTTAGTTTTTATAATTTGTTGGGAAACAAGTAAGGAAATCTATTTCAATTTTTCTGGGGAGTTTCTAACAAAGGTGGAAACAAACGGAAATGAAGCTGCAATAAAAATACACAGAGGAAAAACAAGGGTGCTCACTTAAATTTTATTTCTATACGGTCTAAATCGTAAGCATAGTCACTTGCAAATTTGAATTCGAATTCAAATGTAAATGTATGTAAATGTAAATGCAGACCATTGAAAGTGCCCATGGGCAACTGAACTGAAGAAATACAACGAAAATAATGTGGGGAAATGAAAATGTGTAGTGTGTAGGCGGGATGTAAAAACAACAGGACAGTAAAATGATAATATTCCAATCTCCAATATTTTGTTCAATGTATAACATAATACGGCTTGAATCATGGGACATTGGGACATGGATTAAGATGTGACGTAGAATTTCCAGGAAAAGCAAACCAAAGAATTTGTCCAGTATTTAATCAACTTGTTTAAACTAATGTATAAACACCAAAAGTATTATTAGCCTTATTTTGAGGTTACAAATCTCTAGGTTCTAGATTTTAGATGGTAGAATTTATCAATAAATATTTGGATTTGGAGGATTAAATGTTTCATACAATGTACCATGTCTAGGGAAATATAAGACCTGTACTCTGTACTTGTATTTTGTATTGTACCACAAAATACATTGAATAATATTTATATTCTACGCCGAGTATTATCTTAAATATAAAATATGTGAGAATCTAAAACTGTACAAGAAATTTCTTGTAAATGCCAGCTGTCGTTAAACGTCAACATCCACCGTCCACCATTCACCATTCACCAACAAAATAAAACTATTAACACGTACACTGTATATTGAGTATGGAGTATTCAGTATTCAGTACATGTGGGGGTTTGCTTAAGAAGAAAGGAAATCAGGAGAGAGATGAAGGATTTAATCCGATTTGTCTCATTGACTTGGAATCACAGCTTAAAGTTTTATCAAGTATCAAGCATCATACATATAAATACACAAAAGGTATTGCACATAGTGTTGACATAATAAGTATACTTAAAAGTACCAAGTATAAGCAAAATGGAGAGATTATTAAGTATTCGGTCATGGAAATATTCACATATCGAGTTGTTCCCATTTTCTTATTTTCTGGGTTCAATGTTCAATGTTCAATGTTGAAGGCAAAAGGAATACTAGTGCAGTTGAGACAAAGAAAAAGACAGCCTACGCGAATTTAATAATATAATTAACCTTTTCTTTACGGATCTACTGTGGACTATTTTTTTTAATTCTGGCTGTAGTTACGAAAATCCTCTTATTTTATTTGCTGAATTAAAAAAGTAATAAAAATTGCTGTGGAGAGATGGAAGCAGAAAAATATTTCTGAAAATAAAATTAAGACAATAATTGTGCATAAGTTGTATTGGATTGAAAAATCCTTACATAAATGTTTGACTAAAGTCATCAACCGTCAACCGTATTTGTTGTATTACAAATTGCAAAAAAAATGTTGACTTTTGTAATCATTCAGATAACGAACTAACAATACAATGTTGACCATGGTTGATATCCTTGACAAAAAGGTTAATGGTTAATCAAGCTCTGCCATCTTTCTCCTTATTCTCTGTTTACGTCGTAGTTACGAACAGAAAAGATGAGTAAATAAAAAATAAAACCAATCAACAAAATCAATCAATTAATAGCAATAACGACCACAAAAAAAAGAACAAACAGCAGACAGGCATTCACATTAATAAATAAAGATTAAAACCAAATGAAATCGAATCAAAATTTCCACTTGCATTACTGCGCATTTGGCATTCCACTCTCTTCTTTCCTCTGCACAACTGCCTTTAGTCTTTAGTTTGCTCTGCTCAGCCCTTTGAGCTTTATGTAATGGGAGAGTTGTACAAATTAAAGTTTCGAGTTTGTGGAAAAATAAATTTGCAAGAAAAACTCTAAAACCTCAAACCTCTGCAAAAAACCAGAACAAGTAAAAGGGAAACTAGACGAAATTGAACAATAATTTAAAATTGAAAATGTTGACGGTGGAAGAAGCTAAATGGACTTTGAACGTTTTTAAAGTCTACTCCTTTTTAAATCTGGTGCCGCTGGGAGTAGATGTGAAAAGTGGGAGGATTGAGAGGCAGTCGAGTGGCTTAAAAGTGTTCCTGTGGAAAGTCTTTTTTGGAATCGGCGTTGCTCAATCCATTTATGTGTTTGCGAGACTCATTCAATCGACGATCCTTGAGCCGGAAAAATTTTTCAGGTGGGATCATTTCGTACTTCACTTTGGAACCACATCCGCGACCGCAACCTTTTACTTGACCGGATTCCGCCTGTTCATTAAAAATCCGAAGGAAAATGTGTTAGTCTTCAATCAACTTTTTACAGAGCGGGGAGATCTAGTTCAAAAAATGGTTGATCAATCAAACCAACTTGAAAAACCAAATTCCAAAAAACTTTTGGAATCTGGAAATGGAACCGGAAAACAAGGTACCGTTTTGGGGCACTCGAATTTTTTTTTGAAGCATTTGGGATTAAAAATTCCTTTAGAGGTGATTTTAAGCTTGCTCTGTTCTGTCTCCAATTTTTGCTGTAGGGAATAAAACAAGGATAAAAATTGGAGTTGTGCTAGAATCAACATCAGCAGCAGAGCCACAAGAAGAAATTGAAATGGAGGTCGTTGAAAATCAATCCGAATCCAAATCCATATTTCAAGCGCGCCCTCTGTCGACGTGGCCTCTGCAGTACTCGCTGGATGAATTAGTTGCCAAAATAGTTCCTTTGATCTGTGTGGTTTCGGGGCTCTTCGTCATTCTCATTTTGGCCGTTGATCCGAGTCGCCCTCAACTTTTGTACTCGGTCCTGCCGCTAGAGTATAAAAATATCTCGAATTTCTCAATTCTTTTGGCTGTTGAGGCTTTGTGGACCCAAATATATATATTTTTTTCAGCTGCAGCTTTTGCTGTTGTCAATCAAGTTCTGTTCTTTGGCAAATGTCAGTTGGGATTTCAGCGGATGAGTCTTCAACTCAGGTGAGAAAATCTTAAAAGGAATTCATATCTTTCTGTACAACAAGTTTAATTTCATGCTTGTTTTTGAAACTATCAAACTGTTGTAGGAATTTCCAGGAAAACCGCTCACTTTCTATTGAAAACGGAAACGGAGGTCAAAAAATGAAGAGAGAAATTTGGATCCTGCGTCAAATTTTGGAGGAGATGCGAGAACTGGTCCTCCTCATTGAGCTCTTCAATCGCTGTTTCCCGTTCTGCATCTTTGCCTGGAAAATTTGTTCCATCTCCGCTGGCATCCTTTTTTATTTTTTCCTCATTCGTCATGTTCATGACTTTCCGGTTCTTGCTGTTTTTCTAGGCTACGCCGCCACGGCCGCAATTGTGGTTTACTTCGTCATGTACGCCCACGCCTTTTCCATCCCGGGAAAAATTGACGAGTTGAAACAGGAATTCCTTCTCACTGCTCAGAAACAGACCTCCCAATTTGGAACACAAAGGGCCCAGGAGAATAAAATTTTCAAGGCAGAGATGAAAAGAGAAGTCAAGAGGATTCATTGTGTTGGGATCAAAGTTGGCAGTTTCCACCAGATGGAGCGAGAATCCACACCAAATTTGGTGGACTTTGTCTTTAGGAATGTCGTCAGTCTACTCGTCACGTTTCCACGATAGTGATAATGATAACGATAGTCTCACGTCTTGTAGATGGAAATTCTTTATTGGGTAATTAAACATTAACCATGTGTACATTGCACATTGGCATCGGCCTCGGAATATTGACCATTGGCGTTGGTTGCTTATCATTATTTTCCATGAGACATTTAAAAAACTCTTATCCAATTCCAAATCCAATTCCGATGATACCGAGTCAAATAAAATAATTGAATAATAAATCCACAGTCATGAAAATCCTTGAACTTTGAATTTCTTATAGTTACACAAATAACTATTCCATTTAAAATTATCACAAAGAGCATTTTGGTTTTTGGTTTGGCTTCATCAGCAGAATCAACAATAACTTTTTGTCAACAAGTGCTACAATTGTTTTTGAGCAAAATATAAGTATTTTAATTTTGACGCAGGATTCATTTCTATTCAGCGTTTGTCTTTATATTTTTGGCATCTTTATTTTAGTAAATATTTCTATTATTACTTTATTTTATTATTTGCCGATTTAAAGTTGAAAGTCTATAGTGGAGTAAGGAATTTTGAGTTAAGTGAGAGCTGAAATGTATAAAAAATTTCAAAAATTGATTTCCTCTTCCTCTGTTTTGCAACGTAAATGGGAAAAAGTGATACTTACACTTTAAATCATAAAAAACAAACAACTTTTGGGTTGTTTCACAATAACTTTAGAGCCCAGAGTGAAAATCAAGATACAAAAGAGGATTTTCCACGGTAGGATTTCCGATTAAAAGTAAAATTACGATTACGATCCTTCAGGTTCATGTTAATCATATTTATTTTTGGATTAGAAATCTTCGCATCTCTCTTTCCCTTTCTTTGTTATAAAACTCTCTTTCATCTTGTACTCAGTGACTCCATGTTCATAATATTATGTATGTGTTGACGTGACAAAGCTCAAAGGAAAACCCAAACCAGACCAAACCAATGAATAAATATACCAAAACAAATCAGATGAACTTTTTTCTAATCTGATTAGCTCAAGTCCAACGTACAAAGTACAAAGTCCAAAATCCAAAGTAAGGCGTTTGTGCTCAAGTTCTCAAAATATTACTCACTTTTCTATCCAACATCAAGCATCAAACACACCTACTCTCTTACATAAAGGAGGAAGTTTACTCCAGATTTTGATTCTGTCTCTTACTCCGTCTCCGATCTCCGACTCTGAATCAACTGTTGATAACGGTTCAATTAAGATGGGCATTACAGCTTTCTGTTTCTATTTTTACAAGAAATGTATTACCAAAGGCCAAAAGATTTATGATTCAAGTATTCTTTTATTTTTTATTATATTTACTGGACTCAAAGCTGACTCCAAAAACTTGTAGATTTATTTAGAAAAAAAATCGGAAATGGGGAAAGTGTTTCCATGTAAATAAATATCGTAATAATAATCATAATCTTACTTTGAATGAGGAAGTATAATGTGGACATATTTACAAAGAAGATTACCTATTTATGGTACGTGTACCGCGTACAGTGTATATTGTACAGTGTATATTTTACAGTGTACATGGCGCATATTTGTACTCGAATATAATAAAAAGCAAGTATTTATTTCTTGCCGTTGGGTACTAGTGCGTGTATTATGACTGTAGAGTGTAGAGCTGTAGCAGCGCACAGTGTGATATTTTGCTCCTTTGTGAAACATTACAGAGTACAGCGTCCACAGTACAGTGTACACAGTAGATCTCCAGTGACTCTGGATGAAATGAAAGCGGAAGGAGGAATAAAGAGAGTAACGAGTAAAGAGTAAAGTGTAAGAAGTAAAGCGGCAACGAGGAAATGATATTGACTTTGAGTGGAGTCACTCATGTGCATGGACGTGGGACTTGTAATCTTTCTCCCCTTCCGTTTTCCATTTTCATACACTACCAACTTGTTTCTTTCTCTCTCTTTTACTCTCTCTCTCTCTGTCTATGTTCTGGTTTTTTGGTGCTTTGGTGCTTTGGTATTTTGTATAGTTGGTGTTTGATATTTGGTATTTGGTACTTGATGTTTGGTCATGTAAGTTAACCTCTGGTCCCAGGGGTTTTAGTACTAGTACTAGTATTTTATAACCACTGATACATTTTCACCAGAGAAAATGAAACAACTTTTACTTGGTGGAATGTACAGTGCACAGTGTACAGTGTATTAATTTACAGTTATCTAAAAGATAGAATTTAGAATCTAGAAACTTTATTTCCTATTCAAATTGTATACTTTGTACTTTATTCTTTATACAGTAATTTTTTAAATTAAAAAGAAGTAAAAAATAAAACACCAGATTTGATGTCAAAAATGAAAACTGTATATATACTGTATGTACAGTGTACAGACTGTAATAAAATTACTTTTTTAAGAAAAAAAAACCCGTAGGTGGAGAAGTAAAAAATGATAGATACAGAGTAAAGAGTACAGAGTAAAGAGTACAGAGTGCGGAGTATACAAGTAGAAATGATGGAGGTAGAAATAAAATAAAACGTGGGTGTTCTGTTCCGTCTGTAGACAGAGTCAGACAAACAACTTTGTAAACGTAGATGTTGATGTAGAATGTAGAACAAACGAGAATGTTGAGATGAAAATTGAGCAAAGAACATGTATAAAACATATAGAAATAGAGGTATTACATGCGGTAGAATCTAGGAGGTTCTGGGGAATATAGAACATCTTCTTGTCTTCAATGGTTGACTGGAGACTGGAGACTGGATATTTGCACATTTCGCTTGAATAATCCTTCATTTCCTCAAGAAATTGCCAAAGTATCATCATAATCACGCTGTACACATGTACATAATATTACATATAATATATGGTATGCGACATACCTTATACCTTGTGCCCTATGACATGAGATGTATTTTATGTATCTGGTATCTTGTACTGAATTTTTTAGTATTAAGACCGTACTTCATACAGCGCATCTTTTTTCTTCATCCTCCTCAAAGGTGGGAGGTAGTTTTTTTTTTCAGGTAGCTATCTCAACCAATAACACCATCGTAGAAAAATAGTTGAGATATTTTAAGCACACAAGACGCACTTTTTAATAAATAACCTTTCCATCTATTTACTATTTTAATTATATGATTTATGTGTGGGAGACCAAGTTACAAGTTACATCTCTTATGTACCTTTTCCTCTTTAGATACTTAATATTTTCTGTATACTTAAATCATGTTCATTTTAGAGCTAAAGCTAGTGAAAGTATTTAAACTTGTTTTCTTTTCTCTCTCTCTCTCTCTTTCTTGCCATCTCTTACATGACTGGGAATGAATGGGAAAACATGCGTGAAGAACGTAATCTCGTCAAAGTTATTGATTGATTTTTAATGAGGCTCAATAATACGGTAATTCAAATACTGATATAACTAATGATACTGATTCTTTTCCTTTTTTCAAAAATTTGTAGTAAAATTATATCTAATAAAGACTGAAATTTGAAATTTGAAGGTAATCTCCTTCAAATATCACTCCTTCAATTAAATTATCACAGGTAATTGTGTAAGGGATTTGGTGAAATGTGATTTCCCATCTTTACACCTTTTCCAGGAATTTAGAGTTTAGAGGTTAGAATTATGAAGGCTGTGGGCAAAGTGAGGCTGGAAGTGGAACGGAAATACAAGGGAGATTGAACGGAAATGGGATAAACCACTTTAATCTGTAATCGTTACGCAACTTTTAAAATGATTGATTACGATAAGTTTTGAATTTTGAGAACCAAGAAAATACTATGGAAAAGTTTGGCTGTTGGATGCAAAAGTAAAGCAAGTACATTTTTACAAGGAAGAAAGCCATATATTTTAAATAGTAAATAGATTGCGTCATAAAAGAGGAACAAGTAAACAGAAAAGAGTATAATCTTTTTTCCTCATCTCACAACGTGTATCACTGTACTTTTTTAGGACAAAAAACATTGTGGATTGTCGACAATCGAACAAACTGATGAGAATATATTGAGATTTTTACACACTGGATGATTTTTTTTAGGAAAAATCATTAAAATAGTTGTAATAAAGTTTAGAATCTGTAGGCATTTTATTTTTCGCACGACTAAATGTTATTTATAATATTATATAATATGATATGATATAATATGGATACACAGTGATAAAAGTTTTATTTTTGTATCCCCCAAAACTTTGTTTTCTCTCGCTATCGTCTATCCTCGTCTCAATCATGAGCATCATGATCATCACCGTCATCATCTGTTTTTACATCTACAATGTACAAGCCCACTCTGATACTCTGGTACTCTGGTATAATCAACATCACCGTCAACGCTTCTTTGCTCTTTCCGTTCCAGAAATTCTGGCTTCTAGTTTCTAGTATCTAGATTGTGAATGCTGGATTCGGGATTTTGCGAATAAGCGAGTCGTCTGAAAACCTATATAAGAGTATAAGGTTACTGGAGAGGATTGAGAATGGCTAAATCCAAAGTTAAAGTCAACAGACTGGAGACTAGAGACTGAAGACTGGAGCTACACGAAATCTAGGATCTAAGGCATATTTATATCTACTTTTATCTATTTATATGTAAAAGGTTGTATAACCTTCTTTCCTGTCTCTATCGGTCTTCTCTTCTGAGATCCAAATCCGAATCCAGAATGACTCGAGGATTCTAGGATTCAGTAGAAGAATAAGAAAGAGGAGAAGCCAGAGAAATAGCGAGAGAAGCGTATAGAGTATTTACTATAGAGTATTTAGTATAGAGCATACAGGGTAAAGTATTCTATTGTCTACACTCTACATTCTGCATTCTACTGAGAGACCACACTTGACACAAGAGTTGAAAACATAACCGAACCGAAGCTTGTTCCTTGTTCCTTGTTCATGGGCATGGTACGGTATTGTATGGTGGTGGCATGGCATGGCATGGATTGGCGTGGCATTCTGTGGTATAGAGTTTAGAGCATAGAGCATAAAGTGTACAATACATTGTAAATGGAGTGTGCTTTGATATAAAAGCCGTGGCTTTTATTTCATCTCTCTTTCTCTGCATACTTTATACTTTGTACGAGGATTTATACGTATACATTTACAATCTGCGATATATCTTTTATACGAAACTACGAATATACTCGAGACTCTAGACTCGAGAATCTTTTCTGGTTCACTTGACTGTGGTAAAACATTACGACATTACGCAGGACCAAAACACTGGATCTTCTGGCATTTCGGTTTCGTTTGGAATTCGCTAGTTTCAAAGCTCCCAAGCTTCGGAGTTTTTGAGACCCTTTGCAAATACACAGTTTGAGCTATAAACACCATAAACCATAATACACAAAACACAAAATACATTGTACAACTGCACTCATAATGTTCTTTACTTTGTCCTTTGTCCTTGCATTTGTCCCTGTCTTTTTCATTTTCCTGTTCTTTGTCTGTCCCTCTCCCTTTTTGATATTCGATATTCGATATTCCATGTTCAATCAATTTATCTAGATATTAACATTGATCTTTTTGTTTTGCATATTGCATATTTTCCCGAATATTAAATAATAAATAATAATAACAATGATAATAATAGTGTAATAATAATAATCAAAGTTTAAAAAATGAAAAGAGTGACAGGCTTCAAGTTTACATAATAATGTATTAGGTAATGCCCGATGTGCAAATGCAAATGCAATTTTGAACCTGAGTCACAATCACAATTGAAAAAATACACCTTGTACTGCCTAATGCAATAGATTTAAAGATTCAAAGATTCAAGGCGAAGCTAGAAAAATAAACAAATGTGTGTATATTTATAATGCGAAAAAAAAGCTAAAGGGATTGAGGAACTGAAAATTACATTCAGGGCAAAGTTGGTAAAGCAGGAGTTGGTGTATACAGAAAATAGAGAGGAGAGAATAAAAATATCCATATTATAGAATATAGAATATAGACATTACTTGTCTATAAAGAGTTTTGAGTCTAGAGTCTAGATTCTCGAGACTCTAGAAGAAGAAAACTAGAGAAAAGAATGACATATGAATATATCCGATGAGAGCGGACGAGTAGAATGAAAATGCAAGGTTTTCTCCTCGTTTCTCGTAGCTCGTAGTTCGTAGTTGGTAATGTACGTTATGCGGTGTACAGTGTACAGTTTACAGAGTTGAGCGGCTGAGTGGATGACTGCTGTAGTGCTGACTGCTCTCAAGCTCAAGCTTGCTGGTTGGAGTTTGGAGTTTGGAGATGTTGCATGGACCTTTGCCATTTTTATTCTACTACGTCTACTCCCGCTCCACACTCCTACGTGTAAGGAGTAAACCTTCAAATCCTTTCTGCACTCGTGCAGTTCAAGCTTCTAGCCAACAGCCAACTAAATATTACTAGAGAACCAGAGAGAACCAACTCCTTCTTTTTTCTTTTCCACTTCTTTCTATCCACGTCTTTTATGTATCTCTCTCACTCTCTCTCTTCTTCTTTCTACATTCTACATCTTTCTATACGTAATTCCTGGCAATGGCAGAATTTTTCGCCAACTTCCAACTTCCAAACTCCGATTCTAGAATCTAGCACTGACTGCTCTGTGTATAAAAAGAGACATACAGTAGAAAATATATAGATGACGGCTTGTTCTTCTTCTTCGTCTTTTTTCTTTTACTTGTTATTGTAGTGCTTCTTTTCCTACTCCTCTCTGTCTCTCTCACTCTTCTCCCATTTCTTTATCCGTTTTTTCTAATCTCATAGTGACAGTTTCTTTATATCTATTTCCATCTGCGTGTATTTACTCCCGTTACTCCGTCTCTAGTCTCTAGTCTCCACTTCTTATTCTTCGTCTTGTGAAAATAAGGCAGAGAAAAAAGAGATGACGACTGCACGCTATGCACACAGACACACAAACACATTTACAAACAGAAACGTATGCAATCTACAATACACAGCACACTTTTATTCCTCTCTCGTCCAGTATTCTAGATAGTAGATTCATCCTAGATTTCCTAGATTGTGGATGGAATTGAAATTGCTGTCGTGTTGTCTGTTGTCATTCTCATATATTCATTTATATTTGTATAAATATAAAGATAGCTATATTTTTTTTAGATAGGTGGAATATCAATATGGATATGGATATTCCCATCCGTGTTTTTCTCAGCTCACTCACATTTACAAATAGTCTGTACATGAAAATTCTACATTGTGCATTGTGCATTGTGTTTTCCCTGTCAAGTTGGTCGTTGATTGTTGATTGTAGCTTGAATTTTCTTCCTTTAGCTATTTTCTGTCGACACCTTCAAAAACACTCGTCAATTTCTTTTTTTTTTGGAGGGTGCTGGAGTAATCAAGAGTAAAAATTTTAAAATGGAATGTACTATCTTTCTGCTATCCATTCCCATTATGTAATAAGTGATATTTTTGGAGGATAAAAGATTACAGGGATTCTTGAGTATTTTAATAAAAGGTTTCAGATAGGTGAAAAAAAAGTAAAGAAAGCAGTGGATAAAACCGTTGAAAATCTGTATAAAAGGAATTTCTAAAATCATTATTCATTTCCTTTTCAGTCCACATTCAGTTGATTTGATTTGATGACGCGTGAAATTGAAGAGATAGAGAGAGAAAGAGAGAGAGAGAGTGATGAAAATATTCAGATTAAAATTCAAAAGTCTAGAGTCTAGTGTACTGTGTAGTGTGTACTTTGTGAAATGCTTTGATTTGCATTGCGTTTTGCTTTGGTGTGGTTTGGCCTGGTCTAATGGAGTGACTGCTGAGGTTGAAGATTAGAGATTGAAGAATTTGTAATGTGTAGGATGTTGGTTTGTTTGTGTTTGCTTTTGCTTTTGAAATCAACTTGCTTGGAACTTGGAACTACCTCATTCATTTATATCTATCTATCTGTGTAGTCAATAGTCAATGTGTTGTCTACCATTTTAATGGATAAATGGATAAGTCGTACTCGTTCTCGTTCTCGTAGTCGTATTTGTAATCGTGGTGATTTGCCAGTCACGCGATGGACTAGATTGAATTGGGTGGGATGCTAAAGGAGTACATTCTAAAAATATGCACATCCAACATGCATCATGTATACAAAGACGAATGTGTGTGAAGTTTGGTTTTTGATTGCACTGTGAAGCTCCCTTTAATTACGGCTAATTTGTTTCCACACTTTAGCTTTAGCTTTCCCGCCTTTGATAATGTTAAAGGTGATTTCAGATTTTAGATCGTGTGGCTTGTGCCTTTGGTTTTGGTCTTTGGTCTTTTGTGCTGCAAGTTGTATGGAAATTCACAACTCTGGGATCTTGTATAGAAAAAAGATAAAAGAATTTGTACAGCCAATAACTAACACATTGACCTTTGAGCAGTCTACTACCATAAATCCCACACATATAAAGCTAGACCGGCAAACTTTAAACTTTAAATGAATAAAATTTAATTTGAATCTTGAATATTTGGATAGGAACAAAGTGTGAGTGTCTATTTCCCTAATTAGAGAGAGGGATTTCTCATTGTTTCAACTGTTTCCTACACCTTTTTTCCCGGGAATCTATAAATTTATTTGTAAAGGATTTTACTCATCCGGTGCCTTTATTTTATGTAGGTAGACAATAGACAATGAATACTGCCCACAGCTAAAATCTAACAAACAGCCTATGCTCAGTTGGCGGTTAAAGTTGAATGTTGAATGATTAAAAGGTCTTAGAGGTCTTTTGTCCTAAGGTATTGATCTGTTTACTTTATTGTATTATGACCTTTATTGATGAGCCGAGAACCGAGGATCATCATTAAACTCAATCGTATCATCGTAAATTGTAAATCAGTTTTGAATGTTCATTTCTTCAGGTAAAAAAATACTGCAGAGCTTTAAAAGTCTGTAATCCTCTTGAAACTTGAAAGTTAATTTTTCAGATATTTACTTTAATCTTGAGTATTGAATTGAAGCTTGAAGGTTAAGATCTGAGGATGCATTTAAATATTTCAGTACTTTTCCATCAATATTTATTATTATTATTATAAGCGTGGGTGTGACTGATGATGAAGTGTCAAGTCTAAAGTCTAAAGTCTCCAGTGTCAAAGTGAGAACATAAATGACTAGTGATGAAAAAAGGGTCGTGTCATGTATCAAAAGTATCAATAGCTGACGTTAGACATTAGACACTAGGCAGCAGGCAATAGACAAGAGGCAGAGGCAGTAGCTTTGATGTATAATTCAACACGGTTGAACATGTCATCATTTTGAGAAAATTTTGACCACATGCTGTCGCTGGGAGGAAACGAGTGGTGTAAATTATATACTTGAACTGTGAAACGACACTAGAAACCAGAACCAGAAACCAGAGTGAGGACAAAACGTCATGTCGTAGATACTATAGATAGAGACAAACTGGAAACTGGAAACTGGAATTCAAGTCCAAAATCCAAGAATCCAAAAAGTGAGATACAAGATAAAAGATATAAGACAGAAGACTATAGACTGTGGAAGGAAAGAAGAAGAACAAGTCCAAGTCGACGACGAGAACGACGACGACGACGACGTGTGGAGTTCAAAGTCTTTTAGTGAGAAAACACATCTTTATTCTCTCCAGCTCATTGCCTTTCCCCACACTTAACTCGGTTGGAGTTCATTTCCTTTCATTGCAAATTTATATAGCTCAAGCTGGACTCGCTGGATACTGGATGCTGGATGTTGGATGACAAGGTTGTGGAATTCTAAGGAATAGTATAGTGAAATCCTATGATACGATATTGTAGGGAGAACAGCCCAAGTTCCCATTGAGAATTGAGAATTGAGATTGGAATCCGAACTGCAGTCAATATGTACGGTATGTTCTGTGTTCACTCTAACTTTTACAGCTATATCCACAATCCACAATCTACAACAATAACAGTACAGTTGAATTCCACCATTTACTATTTGTTCTACACAGTTTCACAGCTTTTAAAGTACAGCATTTAGCTATCAACTCTTCTGAATCTGATCTCCAGATTCTAGATATTTAGCTCCTTTTGTTATCCTTCTTTCCTACTCTGTTAAACCTGACACCAACACCAACACAATTGCTCTTTCAATCCTTTCTCAAGTACAGAATGTAGCTGAATATACAATGTACAGAGTGCAGAGAAGTAAATGTGTATCTAGAATCTAGAATCTAGAAACTTTGATCTTGATTCTTGAATCTAAAACCTCTAGAGTAAATACTACCCCTATTTGTTCTACTTGTCAGTATCATCTTGTGTCATTTGAAATTTGAAACTAAAGACACGATTTTGGAATGGGGATGGGAATCCAATTCTTTTCGCCTGTCCGCTCTAGATTCTAGATTGTAGATATAGTTGTAGTTTGTACTATTGAATTAGAAGAATTATATCATCATCTTCTTCTTTTTCTTTTTTAAAAAAAAGTTATTTATTATTTAGCCGTGCCTGATAAAAATGTATGGAATACGGATAATTTAAAGCTCATTATATCAATAAGATACACCGAACACAGTAAACAGATTTTACAAGTGTGGTAAGTGGTAAAATACTCATTTAAATGTGTATTACACAGTGTGGAGTGTGGAGAGTAGAAAGTAGAAAGCTCCGGAGGAGGAAGTGAGAGATAAATTTCTGTAGAGACTGACTTAGTTTCTGGGAATTTTGGGAGAAAGTAGAAAGTCCCATGTTCTTTCCATGCTCTTTGTAGTTTGAGTTTGAAGTGTGCAAATTTTGTGCTCTTCACTTGTAACTTGTAAATTGTACCTCTTTGCATATTTTGGACATGTATGCTATGGCGAGTGATGAGTATTCAGGATATTATATGAGTGCATGAAATAGACATGAAAGGCGGAATACGGAGCATCTCATTATTATTATTATTATCCTTTACCTTTGAATCCAATTTCATTATCATCATTATCATTCCTGCTACACACCTCATTATGTTATATAATATAATATTGATAGATGCTTTATGATCAAAAGCAAATGAGCGCTTTCCTCTTTAAAATTTGAAAATTTATTATAAACTTTAAATTGGAGTGTATATAATTGGTTGAGGAATATAAAGTTTTTACAAGTGTCTAGACTTTTGACAGACGGGTTTTCCCGTTAAATCATTTTGTACACGTGTGGAAGATAATTTTTGTTTATTCATTTTGGAAAAATCTTTGTAAAAATTGAAATCTTCCCCTTCACAAATTCCCAGCGATCAGAATTATTTGTTTCGTAGACTCATTTAAAAGTCAGTTTACATTTTTTTTCAAGCTACTAAAAATGTAACAAGTAAAAAGAAAAAGATACCGTCTAGGAGGCTAATATTGTACAGGGCAGGGTAATATTGTACACCTTCCGTAAATCATTTAACTTTATATTTGAATGATTTCCTCTCCATTTTCAAAGTTATAAAAACATAAACTAGTACTTTAAAGCATGCTCTATTATGTGGCATACATTTCGGCACTTAACTATGATTAGTTAAATGTACCCAAGGATTTAAAGTTAAAGTGCAGAAAATCTATATTTTGTGAGTTCACAAAAAGATCTCTCGTAACCATATTAAAACAATATAAAAATAAATAAAATTCCTGTCATTTATACTTCCGACAATTCCCTATAAACCGGCATGTTCAGCTTTTTGATCCGTTACCATTTCGATTTTTGGTGATTTTTTGAAAAAATGATCCCTTTTTATTGTAGATGCAGGGTAATACTGTACAGTATGTATTCCCACATTAAACATAGGAAAATCCACAGAAAATGAACTTTCTCACTGTGTCCGAGTAAATTAAACTATGTTGTCAACACAAAATGATCAAAACTCATTTTAGAGATGATTGTCAACATAATTTGGCCATTTTGAACTATGATTTGTTAAAATTAGATCCTAAATTTAATTGTAATTAAGTTAATTATAGCTAATTATGAATAATTAAATAGTCAAGTTAATCATACTTTCATTCGAATGCATAATTAGGACATCACATTGCCTAAAATTGTCTAAAAGTTGAATTTTGACTGATCATAATCACAGTACAATGGATTTAATTGTAATTAACTCGGATTTCAATTAAGGCACAATTAAACCGTTTCAAAAACAATTAATGACGAGTTGAGGTGGAAAATGAACAAATCTACTAATTTTAACTATTTTTAGTTGCCTTTGATTAATTTTGAGTTAATTATTATTGATTTTGTGGAAGTGTACAGTATTACCCTGCCCATGTACAATATTACACGACGCACCTTTTAGTTAATTCTGATTAAATGCAATGTTGAAAATTCGGTTTCTTGGGCTTATTAGACGAGGAAATTCCTGATACAAAACTACTACTGAACCTCATTTACCTAAATTTAGACCTGTCTTAAATATTTAGGAATGAATCGGGAAATTTCAGGTTGCTGTACAATATTAGCCTCCTAGACGGTATACAATTGTTTTTTCACTACTTTTTTCTAAAGAGGCTCTTTGCAGATTCAGTAGAACTTTTTCCTCATCTCATACAGAAAATAAAGCATGACAATGCATCAAAGTCAATCAGTGCAAATAAAAGGTCTCAATCCGATGTGTGCTGTAAATTGTACATTGTACATCGTAGACACATAGGCTGAGGTAAAAGAACTCTTTGTATCATATAAATAATATATGCGTTTTCTCCAGTCTTTTGTCCATTGTCTGTAGATTGTAGATACTGGATAAACGTACAAAAGTATTGTAAACAACACAAAGAAACGTCATTGAATTTCCAATTCTACTCCATTTTATTCTATCTTTTGTATTGTGATGGTAGTGGTCAATTTTCTTTTGCATTTTCTTTTTTTGTACCGTACACCTTTCTCCTGTGTATTATAGCTTTGTAGCTTTGTGTTTTTGTATTTTTGTTCCCATTGTTTGTATTTTGTGTTTTCCATTTTCAGTGTTCAGTGTGTTTAGCATTCTGCTTAGATTTTCTAGCCTATACTCTTTTCAGACTATGTGAGGAAAAAGTTGACTTGTGTATTTCAAAATCAATACATTGTACATTGTACATGTATTGATGTGAGTAGAAACAAATGGAAAATCCACAGTCAAAAGTACAACAGCAACAACATCTAGTCAGACAGTAGTCAGTTGTCAGTAGTCAGTTGACAGCTATAGAAACTGAAAACTGGTTAACAGGGTAACAGGACACTTGGAGAAGTATCTACAATCTACAATGTAGACAATACACAACAAAACCAAGCCAAACTAAACCAAACCAGACCAAACCAGACCATTCCAACAGATAATCAATCTCCAATAGTGAGTTTCTGCTCAAGTCTCGAGTCTCGAGTCAAGTCAATACTCTTTTTCTCTTTCTCTCTTTTGAGCAAGTGAACAACGGAAAAAGTTGATTCAGCACAAGGCACAAGGTAAGAAGAACATGTCCAAAGTTGAGTTGGACAGCTGAGAAAAGTGAAAGAGATGGGAAAGGAAAAAGCCTCTGTGAAAGAGAAAAAAACTCATTACAAAAGAGGAGACCTCTGATATTACGAATTTTCTTGGAGAGACTCGGCTTTGTAGTTCCCCGGAATTTTTATGTGGGTCTATTTGTCTGTTGTGTTTCTCTTATGTCGTTTTTCGTACTTTGTATTTTGTCTGAGTTGTGCATTGTATTTTGTATTGTGCTCTGAGAATTGGACATTGAGCATTGAGATGGCAACCAAAAGTACAATGCACATTGTAAGTTGTAGATTGTGCAGTGTGGATAAAAAAGATTCCAGAATCCAGTACAAATTCCATACTTTTACAACGCCTAGATTCTAGATTCTAGATCCACATTCTCTGATCTCAATTTTCGATTCTCAACTCTCAATTCAACACATTGGATTGAGAATTGAGAATTGAGAGATTTTCAATGTCGGTTTTCCTATTGTAAAATTTGTATTGGGGATTTTTCCCGGTAACCTTGAAACGTCCAGGCTTCTGCCGTTTGAAATTTCAAATATTCCTGATTTGTGTTTAGATTTAGATGTGGATTTATCATGGTCATGTCCTTTCATATTTTGTATTTTATATTTTGTATATTGAAACAAGCTAAACAACTTGATGCGCCTGTGTCGGCAAATCCTGTCATCTGTCATCAAGGAAAGAATTGGGAGTATAATAAGAATATTCCTCCTCTTTTACATTGTATATTGTACATCTTTTATATCTTTTTATCTTGTATCTTGTAATATGATGTGTAAACATTGGAAATGTTATGTAAAATGTGTACACACGGAGACATGAATTGAATTCAGCGAACGGACTCAACGGAGAACGGAGAAGCTTGTCCTGTATTCTATTTGTAATTCGTACATTTTTACATTTTATATTTTATGTTGTACACATATTTATTATTTATATAGACGACTGTCAAACAGGAGGAATGATTATGAAGAATAAGAAGAATGAGCATCACAATTCAAAATCCAAAATTCACCATCCTTGTTATTCGGCATTTGAGCAGTTGGCCTTGTAGTTAATTCAATTGAGCATTTCATCTACTTCCTGGAATTTACTACAAAGCATGTAAACATTTTATTGATATTTGGAATGTAGAATTCAGAATCTTTGTAGACTGCTGTTGTTGTTGTCCCATTTCCCATTTCCTATTCCGGGAATATTCCCCATTCCCCATATTTCATCTCCTCTACTTTTTACTAGTATAAATAATATTCATCATTCGACATTCACTCCTCGTTTTGTGTAAGCTTATATTATAGGGATATTTTTATTATGTCTCATGAATATATCAACTATCAACAGTACAACATATGTATACATAATATTATGTTGTTGTTGTTGAGGACAACTCTTTTCCTCCACCGCCGCCTACAATTCAGATTTCAGAGTGCCGAATGTGACACAGAGAAAGTCCAAAGTCAAAACTCCAAGCTCCAAAGGGTTCATAATATTTACAATTTACAGTGGGTCGCAGTAATACGAATATCATAAAATCCTGTACATTGTAAATTGTACATGTGTGTTTGAGTGTCTGGAGTATTTCAGAATGGAGAAGAAGACGAAAACGAAAACGAAAACAAGTCTATCGTCGGAGGACAACAAAGTACAAAATATAAAATACAAAGAGCATTTCAATAAAACCTAATGAAAGGAATGTTGAGGCAATAAAATGATTTATGACTTAATCATAGCAAACTTTCATCTTTCATCTACACTCTCAAAATTTAAGTAGTATTCTTTGGTCCAAGTTCCATGTACTATGTAATACCTAAAGTACATTGCACATCGTTTACTATTTGCCATTTGTATGAATCAGTTTCACATCTGGTCAATATCTTTACAACACGAGTTTTACATAGTATTAAAATTCCTTTGCTCCTCTATCTATTTAGACTTGCCAAAAAAGACTGTGAAGTAAAATTTAGTTTCAAAGTAGTCTCAAGTCTCAAAGTGTAAATATCTTCCTTCTGTAAAATGGCGAATGACGAATTGTGCAGTCTGTAAAAAATATTCTGTATTCCTTGTCCGTTATTCTGTAAATCCGAGGTCACAGAAATAAATTCCAAATTTATACGCATGTAAAAAATGCATTTATTCTTTAAAAAAAAGAAGATAAAACTTGTAGTGCACATGATTTTTTCCCCTAGAACATGATATTTTGAAAATTATTGGGAAATTGAAAGTAATTTAAAATCTTTTTATTTTTTATCTTTTTCAGCTTTTAAATTCTGAATTAGTGATTGAGAGTTAGACTAAACTATTGTATTTTTGTTTTAGTTTGAAAAGGCTCTAAAGCTAGTTACATTTAAATTTTAAATGTATTTCTGTAGATAGTATTTTGACATAATAATATTAGGATACTAGACGTGTTTATAATACATATGTAAATGTGCATACGGACGATCTCACCGCCTCTTGAATCACTCGTTCCACTGCCCTATCTGTAATCTGTATAAATGTTATGTGGTACATGGTGTCTCTACATTCACTACTATCTTTTCCTTCCTCATCTGATGATTTTCCAAGTTTAAGCACATAATTTAAGGAACTTTTCATTGTATGACTTTGGAATGTTGATAATGATCTGAAGAGCGGGAACGTGTTCTCTTTGCGGACATGAATGGAATACGGAGGAAGGAAGGCAGAAGAATAGTTGGTTGGTACATGAAGGTGAAGATGTAAAATATGACGTGAAGGAAGTGAAAATAAGGGAATTCTCACAAAGAAATGGGCTAGAATTCGTAATTACCAAGAGATTTCCTGAGACATTGTTTGCGTGTATAAATATTGTGTACTGTGTATAGTGTAGAGTGAACAGTTGTACATGGTGCATGGGAGAATTTTATAATGAGCAATTTTGGTAATAAACTGGGAAAGTGGAAAGGAGGAAAGAAGAGTTTTAAACTTGGTTATTATAGTTGATGTGTACATAAATGGTGAAAGTTACATAATATTATTGTATTATGTAGTTTGAGAAAGTTGGTAGCTGCTAGTTTGTAGTTTGTTCACATATTTATTTATATGGCAGAGTAACTGAGTACACATAATGTAAATATCTGACCCTAGACCCCAGATCCTAGATGCTAGATGCTAGATCCTAGTAAGTACGAAGACCAAGAAGAAAGGGAATATTAGAGAAAGACGGGTTTTCTCTTTAATCTTGACCACGTAGTAAATTATGTGTGTTTTTCTTGGGAATGTAAACATTGGAACATGTCTGGAAGGGGAGCCCGAGAGATTATGCAGGAAACGATGCATGTGTAATGTGTACACTGTACATTGTACATTGTACACTTGTATGTATGTACGTGTAATGTCTGTAAGTTTTGAGGATGTTCACATGAAACACTTTTATTATCTACCAACTTTTTTGTTATGGTGCAGTATATTGAACATTGTACACGTTTTCGCCAATCTACAGTGTACAATATGCTGAATGCTGTAAAGTGATTTTTTTTAAATGTTTTCTTACCGGTCGTATCATTTTGTGCATCGCTGAGTGGTCCAGACCTTTTGTGCTGCTGTAGTGTTTGAATAACCTGTATAATACATAAATACATATGTATAAATAAATTTCCGGATTTAGTTGTCTTTGCTATTACAAATGTACATTGTACATTGTATTTTATATTTTAGTACGAACAACATAAATTTTATTACTATTTTTCTGTACTACGTACACGTGTATACTGTAGAAATGTGCAGGTATAGAAATATTGAAAATTTGATATTAGTATCAAATAATAATTAAAATAATAATAATAGTCAAAAGAATAATAATACTAATAGTAAAAATAATAATAATAATATTAAAAAGAAGAAAGGTAATAGTAATAATAATAATAATAAAAGTAAAAAGAATAATAATTATACTACTAAAAAAATGAGAACTTTTGTTGTTTGTTTCTTACCTCTTCACCGGTAGTTAGACGGAATCCAGGTTTAGTCATAACCCCCTTCTTGTTGTACTGTGGTTCATCAAATTTCCACTCACACGGCACCTCAAAATTACAAGTTCGTCCTAGAATGACAAGAGGTTGTCCATTGTTATTCATATTACTAGAGCCCGTGTTGTTACTCTTCCCCGAACTCGTTTTCAGTCTACTCGCCAACGTATAAATTGACTCACGTGGACCACGTTTACTATTATTATTATTATTAGCATTATTATTATTATTTTTATTATTCCTATTCCTATTTGTATTCGTATTTCTGTTTATTATATCTGGATTTTTACTATTATTATTTTTGCTGCTGTCATTGCTAAAAGCACCCACGCCTGACACTGCCATTACTTTCACCATTGACATGGCTCCTCGTCTACTCAGTCCAACCTCAGTCTCTTCCTCACATGTTACGGGGTGTGCAAGGAACAAGCAGAACAAGGTTAGTAGAAAGAGGAGACACTTCCACCACAGGAACCACATTCTACGGCTCCCTCTCACCACACCACACACTTTCATCCTATCCATAATTTTTTATCTATCTTGTATCTTGTATGAACCCGAGTTTTCTTGGAAATTTACACGATGGTTCAAATTATATTTTATATCATATCATATGTAGCTTGTCGTTTGTAGTTTGTAGTTTGTTTAGACGGGTTCAATCTTCCATCTTCTATCTCTTATCCGTATGCCATTGTAAAGGAATCTCACAACTCACGTTTTACTCACAATAGATATATTATATTATTATTATACGGTATACTTTTTACTCATACACACACTCTTTTATTTTATCTTGTTTTGTTTCTTTTCTTATCTTTATAGTTTCTCAAATGTTCGTTCATAGAAATTGCAAAACAATATACAATACACAATGTACAATGCAATTCGCAAGAAACTTTTTCCTTGGACTCGCCAAGACAGACTTTTCTCTGTCGGTGAAATGGGGAAAATAAAACAGGACACGTGATGAGTTGCAGTTGTAGAATATTATGCTTGTCTGTTATATTTTGTGACGCTGAGGCTGACGCTGATACTGATGCTGATGCTGTTTAATATTCAGTACAAAGTAAAAATACTCGTACACGGAGATTCAAGTTAAACTTTACACTGTACAGTGTACAGAGAGAGAATGAGAGACAAAGTACAAAGTCAGTAGGATAAAGCTACAGCAGCATGACGAGGACAGGAAGGACAGCTAAAAATATAATAATATCGTGAGCACTGAGCACATGAGGCCGCTTGAGGATATTGCAGAGGTGAATAGTATCATTTAATCATTTCTCTCGAATAAATATAAATGAGCGAGTGACGCTCGGCTCTCCTTCTCGTGATTGTGATTGTGAATTGTAATACTCATCATCCTCATCCTCATCAAACATGAAAAGTATCAGGAGCACCCGCTCACGAATGTAAATAAATAAAGTATTTATATTGTTCAAATAGACTCAAAACTCAAAACTCAACTCAACTGGACTGGTTTTCTATTTAAAATTTAAATGAACAGTGTTAAACAAATAAACAAGGATTTCATTTGATTCCGTTTCTGTTTCTGTTCCTGCTTCTCTCAAAAGTTGAAACTCATCCTCAATGATAAACTACAGAATACAGAAGACAGACTGAATTTGGATCAAAAAAACAAATCAAACAAACAAGAAAACACTTTTCGAAAACGATTTCAGCTCCAGTTCTCGAGCTAACAACAACAGAAACAACTAAAAACTATGTCAAATAATAGGTAAATGGAGGTAAATCTGTAGTTGTAGATTATTTTTTTGTAGCTTTTTTTGGATGCTACACAAAGAACTGATTCACAAAGCACAAGACACAATACACAAAGTGGACAAAATGGACAAAATTCCCAGAACAAAATTCAATATTATTTTGATATTATGAAAGGAGAATTTCACTCGTCTGTTTCTGTTCTTGACGTTTTTCTTATTATATTTTGTATCATGTAATCTATGATATTATATTTTGCCGGTTCACTTTCAAATCAAATCAAACCGAAAGGTTTACAGTTTACACAATCAAAAGTCAGCAAAGTTTCTTTTCTATTATTATTTGTATTATTTGTATTTTTTGTATTTTTTGTATTTTTTGTATTTGGCAGACTACAACATGTGGACTTTCAATAGGGCTTTTTGGTTTCAGATTTCGATTTCGATTCTTATCTTCGTTTTTCAACGAGAAACCGGCTTTCCGAAAAGTATTCTCAGTTCTATTCAACACAAAGCAAAGTGAAGAGGAATCCCAACACCGCCGAACCAACCACAAGGGAAGCCTTTGACCTTTTCCACTTTTCCCCACTCCTTTACAATTCCCAGTTCCCAGTGTCACTATTCATATAATGTGCACACTGCACACCGCACACCCGCTATCGAATGAATGTTGAAATCCAATGCGGATCAAAATCAGACAATAAACTTGAGTATTTCAAAATATTATATTGTATTTTTATTCCTATTTAGGACACGGTACACAATTATCAGCTGTTTATTTATTTTTTGCACAAATGTTTGTTTGTTATCCTCCTTGCGGAACTATTTTGGAGAAACTCCTTTCCTCCACAAAAATCAATTCACTCAAAACTTGACCGTCAATCACAATCCAATCCAATCCCAAAAATCAAAAGAGATTCCAATCAAAAGGAAACTCGAAATTCAAAACTACGAATATTTTGTATTTTTCTGCTCCGTCAAAGTTCAAAGAGGGGAAAAAGAATGTTGAATGTTGAATCCTCTTTGACTTGAATTTGAATGTTGAATGTGAATTCCAAAAGGTATGTAAATATACGTTGAGGAATTTGATAGCAATTTACAATTTACAAACTGGTTGTTAAATACAAATACAAGGAGAAAGGAGTCGTAACAGTAGTCAACGGGAGCGTGCACACGAATAAGGAACAAGTAAATGTAGATGTTGATGTGGATATAGATTTAGATGTACCACACTTTGGTATCTGTATCCGTATTTGTATTTGGATCTGTAACTATCTGTCTCTAAGTTAGCAGATGGATGGATGGGAATGTGTGGATTTTGTGGTATAGAACTTTTTGTGTGTACAGTGTACAAGGGAGTAGTATAGCCGCTCCTCTCCATGCAGGTCGGAACTCTGAAGGAAACTGCTGTAGATTTTCCTAGCGAACGAGAGTCGAGTCCCAAAAAAAAACTCCAACTCCAACTTCACATTTTGCAATGTTCACCATGCCATGTCATTCAGTACCGCAGCAGCACAAGCACACAGCATCAGAACAGAAGAGTCTATAGTACAGTGCACAGTGCACAGTTGAATACACCATGCTAACATTTTGCAGTTTTCTCAGCTTCCCACTGTACACTGTACACTGTACAAAGTACAGTGAAGAGTAAAGAGTGAGAGAGAGAGCATGAGCATATTCATCCGCATGTACAACTAGAATCTAGAACTATATGTAATGTAGATTTTCTATCCACCATTCTGCATTCTACATTCTGCATTCGACATAAGAGTAGAGAATGTGATATAGTACATTTGTATTTTGGATATAGGGCACACTCAAAACTCACACAAGCTGGAACAGGAGTAGAGCAGGAGTAGAGCGGAGTAGAACAGAACAGACCACGGCAATATCCACGAGTACACTCACTAGTAAAAGATGAGTGAAGAGAAGTGGAGAGAACTGGAGAGAACTGGTGCTGGGGCTGGTGGTAGTGGAAAAGATGTGATGCTGGGATGCTGGAGGCGAGAAAGAGAAGGCGGTCGGGATTTGGATATTGGAATATGGAACATGTATATTGGAATTTATGTATAAAGTGTAATAGAGGCTCATATTCCTCTAGTTCCCAACTCCAACAACTATGATGAATTCGCACACATACACACACCATACAAATAGAGGACAGAGGACGAAGAGCAGAGAGCGGAGTAGTAGAGAAATTGATATAGAGATAGGTATTGTACAGCGAGCAAGTTTGCTTTATAACAAAAAGTACAAATTTTATCACAGTTTTTGTACATTGTACATCCTAGTTGAATATTATGTAGAGTTTAGAGATGTACAATGTACAGTTGAGAGATGGCATCATACATAGCATTAATACCGTATCACGTACATATATCCATGCACCTTCGTTAGGAAAACCAACCGATGTATTTAATACCCAGGAAGCTCTCTCTCTTTCTTTTGCCGACTCCAGTTCCAGCTCCAGATCCAGCTTCGGCTCCTGTTAGACTGTTAGAGATGCTCTTGCTCTTCCTCAGTCTTTTTCATATTCCTATTCGTATTCCTCTACAATCTCTTCCACTTCTTCTTATACTTCTTTTTCTTCTTACTTTTACTTTTCTATTTCATCCTGTTCATCCTTTTCTTCTCAACTCCTTGCTTTTTCACATTCCCCTTTCCTCACTTCCCACTACCACAGTACAGTACACAGTAGTGGATCTAAAACTTTGGTCATTCTACATTCCACTCTCGTACTTTCACTCCTATACACTTGTGCATCGTCTACTTTTCCTTCTACTTCTGCTTCTACGTCTATTGTACACTGAATACTCATGCATTCAGTAAAAAGTAAAAAGTAAAAGAGATGTATAACTTGTAAAACGGAGGATAGAGCAATAGAGCACAGAACTGAGAAGTAAGAACTACGAACTAAACAAACGGGAAGGCTGCAGATTTTAGACTCTCGAGTTCAGAAAGTATGTATTTTTATTTTTTATACAGGCGTGGAAAACGTACAATGTACAATGAGCAATATAAAGCAAAAGTTGAAGGGAACGGAGAGAAAAAAAGGTCAGGGGACTCTTTGGCTTTTTTTTCCTTTCATGAAATATCGTACGACGTACAACGGCGAGGAAGTCGACAGTCGACAACTCTAGTCTCTAGTCTCTACCCGAGGATTCTGGTGCTAGATTCTTAAGTAGGAATTTCAACAGTGTGGATTCTGCAAAGCAATTTAATTCAATTCAACTCAAGCTTCAAGTTAACACATTCTTGGCTCCTTCTACAGAAATCTGGAGGAGAGAGAATAGACTTGCAAATTGAAGTGACACCTCAAAAAATCACACAACTCGTTCTAGAAACGTTCAAAGGACCCAGTGAATGTGATGATGTTTAGGAAGAGAGGAAATGAATTTCATTTGAAGCTTTTAAAATGTACAATTTACAAAGTTTAACAAGGACGTTAGTTGGACATTACAAATGTTGAGCATGAGGGTTTTCACAATCCACAATTCTCCAAAGAGTACAGATTACAGATTAAAAACATGGACTAACTAGTAAATGCACACATTTGACAAATCATGATGAGAACAGATTGTTCATTTATTTATGATTTTCATCTTCCGCTGCTCCCCTGACGCTGAGCTAAGCTGAGCTGAGCTGACGTTCTATTTTGTATGTTGTATGTTGCATTTTGAGTTTGAAATGGAATTTGAGTTTAAAATTGGATCTCCAGTTGGTACAAATTATCATTCCTCTAGCTTTTGGGTAGGAATCAGGAAAGAGTATTATTTTGAAATTTGTAATTTATGACTTTCTCTTTTACATGCTTTTTGCTAGACTAGTGTGTGATATAATTTTATATGAAAAGAGAAACCCAAGTTGAATAATGAATAATGAATGGAAATCATAATGACATGTTCAAATCTTTTTATCCTTTGATTTCCTTTTCCGTTTTGATGACGACTCGTGCACATTGTACATGTTTTTCCTAGGATCTTTCCTACATTTCCAATTCCAATTTTAAATCCTGTTAATTAGAACTGTGGTGAATGAGGGTATTAATATATTATATTTGTCTACATGTCCCTCCTTGTAATTATTATTATTATTACTTATTTCTCATTTCATACCTTGCGGATTTTATAAAATTAGCTTAAAAATTTAAACAGAAGTCTGATATCCCGCATTTAGATTGTAGATGCTTAATTCACACACATATATTCAGATTATTGATACAACTGAGATTCCTCTGTGAACATGACATAAAATCTGGTGTACTAATACCTTTGTTCCGGTTATTTTATTTATGTATGTACAGCAGGAAAAAGCTCGGATATGTATAATAATAATTAATCTTTTGATTACAATTTTGTAAAATTATGACAGCAAATGTGAAATTGATACTACAGAAATACAAAATACAAAGTGCGGAATACGGAAGTCACGAGCTTAAAAGTTCTTTGGTAATACGAGTAACTAATAACTAATAAAATAAACCCGTTGGTTTGTTATGGAGCCGACTTTCTCCGTTCTCTTTTTTAGGACATTTGTTCCTGAATCCGATTCGGATTCGTAATAATTTTTTAAATATTTAGCTTGTGGCTTTATTCATAACTATTCTGTGTACTTCATATTTCATATTTTAAAAGCGGTAGTTGACTAAAAGCATCATGAAATTTTTAACAAATCAAGAATTGTGAAATTTTTAGATTTTACAAAAGTGTTTTAAAGATTAAAGAAATTACTGCGCAATGAGTCAACATTCTTACTTACGTTAAGGTTTAAATTTATTATTATTTCCCCAATGTTTAATATCATGGTCTGAATTTATGGTCTAAATTTCTTTTGATTTTTTCAAACTTAGCCGGTTGCCGTAATCCCGGAAATTTCTTGCCGATTAAAACAAGAGACTAAAACTGAAAAAGCTAGCGTATGATGTGTGTACATAATATTATAAATTATAAATTATAAATTTTGTAACATGAGTCCCCGTTTCCATTTCCCATCTCTCATTTCCCGTACAGGCAAAAGGCAAAAGATCAAATGTCTCTAGGGCATGTTGGAGTGGGTTGAATTTGTGAATTTGAGGGTAAAGCTCTACCTAGGGACATTTAAAATGACTGTAGACTGCAGACTGTTCGTTGTACAACGTGCCTGACAATTCACAATATACACAGAACACAAACACCGTAGACGAGACGAACATGGCAATTCAAAAATTGAAACTTTGTGGCAGTAGCTCATCATAAATTTATAATTTTGACAACCTTGATTATAATGAAATTGTACACTGTACAATATACAATGTACATGGCACTTTTAGTGTTTAATGTACCGTCAAGTAGGCTAATATTGTACAGGGCAGGGTAATATTGTACACTTAATTTCATAGAAACTACAATAGTAAGAAGGCTGGAAATTTTTGTCTGATCAGGTTTTGACTATTG
>JABASP010000611.1:0-46036 GCA_019776565.1 Sminthurinus signatus
AATTTCTGTGGAAATTCAGTGAGGAAAATATGAAAAATCCTGCTAGACTTCGACGCCGCTTGAAATTTCTGTGGAAATTCAGTGAGGAAAATATGAAAAATCCTGCTAGACTTCGACGCCACTTAAAATTTCTGTGATGTTTCGATATGAATTCGTCATGTTTTTTAGGCGTGTTGCCAGTTGTTGTAGCTTTAATGGACACTTAAAAATTGTGATTGGTTCAGTGTTGGATAATACACAATTTATAATAAATATATTAACAAGTTGTTTTTGTTACCTGACAGCCTTCTGGAAGTAGAATAGCGCTTCATTGTACTTTTCCTGGCTCTCCAAGGCGTGACCCACATTGTTGAATAATTTGGCATTGTTATCATTGACTTTTAAACCAGCCATGAAGATAGAGTATTCTGATTCCCAGTCCACATTTCTCAAGGATGTCTTGGTTCCGTGAATGAGGAGCAAACCCGCCAAAAACAACCAACACCATTTCCTCCGCTGCCTGCTCAAAATAATAAACAACATTGTATTTAACATAAAGTACAATAATGATGATTTCATCTGTTGTTCACGAGATTGTAAACTCAAGACAGAAATGGATGTAAATTGTAAATGTTATTTACTTGTTTGAAGAGTAAATCCGGGACCATCCGTAAGCTACGATGAGGCAGAACCCCATGGATGGAACGTATAAAATACGCTCCGCAATTACAAAACCCTACATAAAAAAGAGAAGAAAAATCACAATGTTCAGTCAGTTTAAACTGTATTCTGTATTCATTTTCCGGATATTTGCATGATTCCTTGTTATGTTTGACTTTTATTGAGGAGAATCCCATACAGAAAATGACGTAGACTGATTTTGATTTTGACTTACGACAGGGAAAAATAGATTTGACGCGGGGAGGAAGGCAAAGACGATGAGTGATAGTCCCTGAAAAGAAGAATCAGAAACCACAAATCATAAAATCAACCTCGCCCAAAATAACTCACAAAATATCTTGAATAAACACGAAACCACGATCGATTTCCATTCCGATTTTTGATTTTTCCCCGTTGCTCATTCCAGTTGAGCAACGGGAAAAAAGCTTTGAGCTTTGAGTTTGGAGTGACTGGAGTGAAAAATCTGCGTGTGGTTGGGGGTGTGAGTGGAATTGAGTGGGATTGACGTACCATGAGAACTGCCGGAGCTTTCAGAGCGACCCGACAGAGAAGAAGAAGAACGAGGTAAGTTGTCAGGGTGGCCAAATTCCTCAGGTCCAACCAGGAGCTCACCAACGGAACCGTCCCCATCGTGTAGTCAACACCTGAACAAAAACAACAATTAATAATTCACGAGGACAGACAAAAGTTACTGGGCGACTGAATGAGAAATCCGACTTACACAAATCACAAGGGAAAAGCAGGAGCCAGGCGTTGAGGCTGATGAGATAATTGTAGGTTAATTGTCGTGTAGGCACTTGAGCAACAGATGCTGGATTATCAAATCTGCAAAAAATTAACCATTAATTATTCATTACTCTTTTTGCTCACCCTTCCAATTTGATGAGGAAATTAAAAGTATTAAAAGTAATAGAAGTAAACCTCGTCACAATGACAATGACAATAATTCTACTCAATCTAAATTGCACAGAAAATGTAGAATAATTTGGAACTGTAATTGTTTTTCTCCTTGAAAATAGTACATTTGTTGCTTTTTCCATCCACATTCTACATGTATTTTAACTTTTGTAATCGACTCAATTCAATTCAATTCTATTCCATTCAATTCAATTCATCACTCACTCATTCAGTTCATTTCATTGTTCATTGTTCATTGTAAATACTTTTAATCTCACTCCAAACTCTTCATCTACTTTGAGAATTGGAAATGCAGTATTTTGTATTTCAGAATTGAGAATTCCTCCAACTCCACTAACGCTACAAAATACAAAATAAACTCTTTTGACTGTTGCCCAACTCGAGACACGAGACTGAGACATGCGAGTGCATATCGCTCAGACGGAGACTCGACCAAACTAAAGGAAACTATTTTGACAGGGCTGAATTGGGAAACTGTACTGGATTTTACAAGTCTGTAGATTGTGGATTCTGGATTGTGGATCCACATGAACTCAAACGAGTGGAAAAGAGTCGAGTGAACAAAGTTGAGTTGAGTTGAGTTGAGGCATACAAAATAGAGAAAATTATATAATCGATCAGTGATCAGTGGAAAGAGAAAAGGGAAAAGGGAAAAGAGAGAAACAAGTTGAATGAAAATAGATGAATGCCAAATGTAATTTTAACTTTTTCTCATTCTCCAATTCTTTGTTCGCGCTCCTTTTTCTTTTCAACTTATTTCCTCTTAACTTGATCCACAAATTTTTTGGTCCTCAATGGAATTTCATCCGAGTTGGAGCTCCAAAAAGACATTTTTTCCACTACACAATCACTCATTTCAATTCATTTAAATCTGCCTCACTCATTTTCCCCTTCTCTTCATTTTCCGCGTCTTTGTCTCCGTCTGCATGACTGATGTAAAATCTAAATCCACTCACAACCTCTCTTCATTTTTCTCTTTCCAATTTCTCTTACAATTCATTTAAAGTAACTTTAAAGTTAAAAAACAAATGCGCATAATATTAGAAATGAACTCTTGATGAGTTTGACCGCAACTGAATGTGACGAGATTAGAGTTTAGCTAATGACTAATGACTAATTTACTCGAGACTTGTTTAATCTCGGGTAAGGAAAAATATGTACCTTGTGAAAACAGGTAGTTGTGAGCCCATGACGAGAATCCGGCCCAAAATTAATAGCATCACAGTTGCAAAAAGAGCAGCCATCCGCTGGCTGAGGATGGAAATCCACGTGGGCAGAATTCCTTTTCCTCTCAAAACCGTCTGCAGCACTGTCTTCAAGTCCTTCAACCGCAACTGCAAAACAACAACAAAACCACAGTTCATTCTTGTCCCTCATTTCACATTTGAAATCTGTATGAACAAAGTAGTGAAATACCTTTTGTGTAATAAATATTTCGTAGACGGCACAAACTCCGAGAACCGTGATTCCCTGCTCTTTACACAGCATCGCTATCGTCACGAACACGCTGCACAACAACACCAATCTCCAATCTAAAAAACACATAAAAAATTCAGACAATTCATTAGTCACTCATTTACTTAGTTTGGCTTTCTTAAAAAACATGCATCGTAAATCGTAAACGAGTTATATTAAAAACAGTTGATTTAGGATTTGGGATTTGGGGTGGGCGGAAGACTAAAATTACTGCATATTCTCATTTTTCAAGGAACACGGCGGATTTCGGAGAATATTTTGAGGGAAAGTTTCATGTTTCCACAGAAAGTAGAATAAATATTAAATATTGTTGGCTCAACGGAGATCCCTAAAGGCTAAGCTGTGAAAAAACCGGGATGAAAGGAGAACTGGAGACCAATTTATAATACGCAGTTGATGAAAAAGATAATGAAAAAAAACCTCAGCTCATTTTTATTGTTGTTGTTGTATTTGAGGTTGGACGGGGTTTATGAAAAAGAAAAGAGAGTCGAGTTTGTTGTGTGTTGTGTGTGTTTGAGTGGCGAGTGAATAGTGATAAATGTTTGTTCCGGTGCTGTGTGGATTGCGGTGGTTGGTTTGTTAATAATCTTGTTTTGTGTTGGTATTAGAATAGATTAAGTCGGGTGCGAGGTAACCTGTAAACCTGCGAGTACACGTGAAATCCAAGGCTCCAGACGGAGGAAAAAGAGAAAAAAGAGCAGGAGCTGAAAGACGGACAGAGGGAAACTTATTGTGAATTTCGGGTTGATCCAGGATGTTGGATTCGGGATGCAGACTGGAGCTGGTTCTTGATGATATATCATCATCAGCCCCCGTCTCGGGCTGATACAGAGAACAGGGATAATGCGGACACACGTGAGGATACAAAAAGTTGAGTATAAAAATATGTATAAAATTCCATTGTGCCACTTGTTTACTTTATCTCCCTTTGACTTTGACTGCGGACTCCGGTGCGATGGAGTCTGGATTTTACATCCACCTCGTCTTCTCTCGTCCGCGGACTGTGTAAATCTTTTTGATGGAGCCATTCTTAGGACTAAACTAAACTCGGCTGGAAAGAAGGAGGAAAAGAGAGAGGAAAAGAAAGAGGAAAAGAAAGTGAGCTGGAGCTTCAGCTGCACCGCGGCCCGAGAAATGGAAGGCATTGATCTTGCTTAAAGTCAAGCTACAACATGAACATCCACAAGGGCTTTTATTTATATCAGCTTCCCCGAATAAACTTGCTCTCTCTTTCTCTCTGTGCATTTGATATTTGTTTGTTCATCTCCCTTCTCCGTTCTTCTCCATATGCGAAATGTGATAAACATGGATCCAGTTTTATGTGGAGCTGGGTAAAAAATGTATCTTTATCCATGACGTGGCCAATCCTCTAATACTTTCTTATTACATTACACTCTGCATACTGCATATGAAAAAACTTTGATCCTCAGTCCTCGCACACACCAACAACCAACAACCAACACGGCACACGGAACATGAACAGGAGCAGCAAACCTCGCACAGCCTTCACTCCTTCCCAATCCATGAATTATTCTGCATTCCATCAAACAACAAGTCAAAAAAGTTATCAAGTTACGCGCTCCATCCTCACAATTCATCCTCTTTTTCAAACACATAACTTTTGACACACTTTTCACCCTTCTCTCTTTCTTGCGCTTCCTTCTCATCTTCCTTCCACCTTCTGCGTCCCAAATTCTACTTTCTACTTACTCCTCCAGCCTCAACATCTCTTATAAACAAAATGAGGAAAAAAACATGGCAAATAAATACAAATTTACTTTTTTCCAAATGTTCCCTGGAAAAATGTTTCCTACTCTGTACAAAGTGGAAAGTAGTTTCAGATGCTGATGAAGATGTGTTTGTAGTTTGTAGTTTGTGGCGGAGGTGGGAGGTGCGGGGTGGGGCTGCTGAGGAACCTATAGTAAAGTGAATGCGTATTTAGGATTTGGAATGTGGAATTGATCAAGTTGTGAGTTGGTCATTGGATTGTGAAATGGACCGTAGTGGACGGATAAGTCAGAGTTGTAAACCAGATGGAGAAATCAGGCGGAGGAACAAGTTCATGTTATTTTACAGAGAGAGAGAGAGAGAGAGGGAATAAATGATGAGTGGGTTGCTAATGATATGAGAGGGAATTGGCGAGTCCCTGGAGAACGGGTGAAAAGTGAAGAGCCGAGTCATTACAGCCACCCCGTTCTGTTCTCTTCTCTTCTCCTCTGATCTCCTCTGCTCCGCTAACACACTAACAAATCATGCTGAGAGATCCGCATCCCATCACAGGTCATTATACATCCACCACTCTCTTACCCACACCAACATTTTATTCCATTCCATTTTATTCCACAAATACTTTCAACTTTCCTACAAACACAAACAGGAGCAGAAGCGGATAAAATACTGGGAGTGGAATCAGAAAGAAGGTAGATCCATATCTCTCACTTTATTTCCCTCTTCCACTTGCACTTCTCCTCGCTGCTCTGCCCCATAATAATCTACATCCCACTCCTCAACATCACTCCGCATTCACTTGCAACATTTATCTGCTCCATCTCACTCCGTTCACATACAAAACGGAAGAAAGTAATCCCCATGTTCTATTCTCTGTACATTTCGTGTACAGTGTACACGCAGGAAAGCAACGGAAAACCCAAAGAAAACCATGAGATTCTTGATCAGCCTGGAAAAAGTGAGAAAGAGAAGGAGAAAAACGAAGGAAAAAGAGGGAAAAGTTTTATGACATGATCCAAAAGTTTTGTAGCCGCCATAAATATGGACAAAGGGCTGATCAAAATAATTCCCTTGGCAATTCCCAGACTTATTCATTACCTCATATTGTTCACAATTCGCAGTTCACAATGAATCATAGAGCAATAATAATCATGCGAATAGCACTGGGAAAGGGGAGCGAAATCTCCACGTACGATCACTCCGACTCGGAACAATTTAACCCCCGCTGACTCTGACTCTGACTTTACCCTCAATCCAAAGCCAACTTTCTGCATCCACTCACTCCTTCTCTCTTTCCCTCTCCACTCCCATTTTATGACCAGTAGATCACGCAATTTTCCATTTTGGACTTATCTAAATGGAGCGTGTGAGAGGGAATGCTCAATGCTGAGTCCGTACACAAAAGTCACTCACTCATCTGGTCTCACTCATTCCTCATTAGACATGCTTTCTACTTCACGGCAGAGTAGGCAGCTGAATTACTCCCCTCAGCCCCCCTTCACCCCACCCAACACAACCACTGCGACTCATGACCCACTGCACAACTCCACAACTCCAATTTCATACCCACCGCTTGTTTGTTTGTACTCTTCACAAACGAGTTGAGCTGTAACAACTCACAACTCACAAGTCAAACAGGAATCCGCGCCTGGGTCCAATTTTTCATTATTTACAATGTCAAGAAAATGGAAAATGTTTCTTTCTTTTTTTATTCCTTTTCTTTCGCAACCACCAACAAAAAGTAGAAAAAACTCTTATTGCAAAATCCACCTCCTCATTTCAAAAAGTTGTTTCCCCAGAATTCAGAATTCACAGAGTATGAAAAATGAGGAGAACAGAACTAGTTTTGGATTTTTGGATTTGGGGAAATAAACAAATGTGTCAAGTGTGTTTGGTTTTTGGTTCCGTACGGATGCAAATGCAAAGGAAGAAGTGGAAAAAGGGGGAACAATAAATATTCGTTAGGAAAAGAAAAGAAGAGGAAAAAAGTTGTCATGGACGAGGAACGAGGAATGACAAGGGGATTTGATGAAAAAGCATGGAAATGGGAATTGGAAACCTCGAAATCTGCAATCTGCACAGATGCAGAGAAACAACAAGTTTTTGTATGGGTTTGCATAGTTACACGTGGCAACAGAGAACAGAGCCAGTGGCGAGTTGGAAGAGGATTGAATATTATTATGAAAAATAAGAAAGGTATAAAATTCCCACCTGTGACGCCTCTCTTCGCCGTGGCTTTGACGTACATGTTGAAGGCCAGTATGAAGAATATTGCTGACAACGTCTCCGCTCGTCCCACAATCCCAGTCACCTGCAAAAAACACCCATAAATGAAACAACCATCAATTTAAACTTGGCAAAATTTATGCGATGAATCAATTCATGGGATGGAAATCCACTCTGAATTGTTCCAGCAAGAAACAGAGCGCGAGATATTCAATAGAAACATGAAAATGAGGGAAAACTTTGTTTATGACTTATTCAACTTTCTACTTTATGCGAAGCTGCGCAAGAGAGACGGGAGTAGATTTTACACAAAAGAGTCATGACGACGACAGGGTTTTCTAAAGATCCTGCTGCAGTCTGAAGAGGGAAAAGGAGAGAACAGGAAAAGTTGAAGACGAAGACGAAGATACAGAGAGAGAACCAAAGTGAAGACAGAGGAAGGAGAAATCCTTTAGATCTAATTAATTTGAGAAATTCCTTTCTGAATTTCGGAAGTCTTCTTCTTAATTATATGACGCCTCATCAGCTTAATTTCCTCAACACAAAATCCATTACTGTCAATACATTTTATAATCAACATTCTCCGAGCATCATCCTCTTTTCCACGTCAGTCCTCTGCGCCTCCTCTCTTCTCCTCTTCTCCTCTCCCTCTTCAACTAACGACGGTTCTGACACTGTCAACTCCCTCTGTATTCTGCACATTCACAGACTCCAAATTTGCTACACCTCATCCGCACACCGCCCATCAGAACAGAACAGAACAAAATGTCAAATAAACTTGTTGTTGATGCAAAATTATTCAGACCAAAAATATTTCCTCCTGAATAAAAATCACGAGTTGGCAACAAAATAAGAATCCGATTCAAATGTTCAGCATCCCTTCAGTTTTGTAATTAAACTTTAGAAAGAGAAAGAGAGATAAAGAGAGAGATGGATGAAAAAGACGAGTAGAGGAAGTTCACGTGGACAGGGAAATGGAATTATGAAATGTGAAGGAAGGTGAAGAAGGGAGAATGCAGAATTTCAAGTGGCACTTGAACAAGGACGTAGAATTTCAGAGGAAAGAGCAGAGGAAAGGAGAGGAAAGGAGAGGAAAGAGTAAACATGAGAGTTGAATACTTTGGAGCTGGTTCCTTCCAGAGAGAGTAATTGTTGGCCATAAAGTTGCCTAGTTTAATGACTGGTTCGTAAAATACACATAACATGGCATAACATGGAGAAACGAGGAAAGAGAGAGGAGAAGAAGAGAGAGAAATGATGATGATGTTGCAGATGATGGCGGACTGGAGACTGAGCAAGATTTTCTTAATTGGATATCTGGAGATAGCACATCATGTCATTTTAATTATGGATCCATCTCCCACACACACACTCTTTCTCTCTCTCTCTCTCTCTCTCAAACTGCAAACCCAGGAACAGTTTCAGTGCTACAAAAAAGATGGGAATGGAAATGAAGATGGAGTTCTCAGCTCCCACAAACAACACAACACACATAAATAAATGAATAAATAAATAAATATCCGAGAAACAAGTTAATTTAATGAGGGAGCATTAGCGTCCAGACTCCTTTCATCCGCCATCCCAACAATGCTCATGAGGAGGAGAAGAAGAAGAAGAAGAGCATGTAGATGGATAAAAGTCAGAGTGAGATGGAGATGAGGAAGGAGAATAATGGCGGAGACAAGTCTCAGGACAAGACAAGATTCCTCTAATTCCAACAACAAACTCCTCCGTCTAATCGAGATTGATGAGCACCTAAATACATCATTTCAATTTGTTTCCCTTTCTCCTCTTTTTTCTCCAAGTCCCATCAACACACAAGCAAACACACGCACAATCGCAGAGGGACCAGAAAAATTAGAAAACTAAAGACGCAGGTTTCCCTGGTTTGTGGATAAATGAGGTAATGGATGAGTGTTTTCTAATGTGATTCAGGAGCTCGGAACTGGGATCAAGGGCGCAGTGGGAGTGGATCCCGGTTCATGCACACACAATGGACGAGAAAACTACAGAGACTGGAGAAACTGGAAAAGAGGAAAAGAGGAAATGCATGAAGGAGTCCGGGAGACAGCAGACAGCTTACAGATTGATCATTCCTATCTTCACAAATTTCTTCTTGTGGGACACTCCATTTTTTGTCCACCTCGTCCTCTCCTTCCAGTCGTCCGGGATCCACCCGAGCTTCACTGGAGCTTCACAAGGCGAACGAAAGAGAAAAAAGAAAAGGAGGGAAAGGAAAAGAAAGTGTCGTAGTTGTGAGTCAGATGTGTTTCCATTGTGATACCCCAAATCCAAATCTCCTTTCTTCAACCAGCAAAAGAAATGGAAAAAGAGTTCCGTCTCTTTCTTTTATTTTCTTGTTCTTTCCTCAAGACTTTTTGAGTGAGGAAAAATGGGATTCTTTTTTTCTGTCTCTGTCTTTGATTCTGCTTCACTCCACTCGACTCCTCTCTCTTCTGTTTCATTCTGTTTCATTCTGTTCTTGTCTCTGTCTCCTGTCTTTGTCTCCTTTTCTTTCTTTTAGTCTGATCCAGAATCGGATTATTCAAAGGCAACGGATCCGTTTTGTAGGAAGGAATCCTACACGCAAATTCTACATTCTCCTCCACATCCAACAGAAAATGAAACAAAACTTGTGTGCATTTACATTGAGTATCTTTTCTGCTCTTCTCCTCTCGTCGATCACGTCCTTTTTTCCCCTCTGCGGAAAAATAAAGGATAAGAATGGGAAAATCGGGGTAATTTTCATAGTGGATTCTACTCCTGCGATAGGACTTGTCTTTGGCGTGATTAATGTCCTCATTCAGCCCGCACATCCACATCCACAAGAAATAAGACAAGCACTTGTGAAAAAGCCACGGAGGAAAACCCCCGAAAAAGTATGAAAACTAAAAGAATAAAAAAAGGTGTGCTGTGATGATGAGAAAATGGAGAGAAGGAGAATTGTCCAACCGTTTGAGCTCCTTGATGCGGATTGGCCAGGTTGAATTGGGAATTCGGAATGGGTCCAGTGCTCAGTGCTCAGCCACCTCAACCGAGGACCAATTAAAAGGAAATATGGACAGCGGAATTCAAAGACTGGAGAGCAGAATCTAGAACCTCCTGGGACACTTCTCCTCCACAATCTCCACTCCATAATCCCAACTACTCCTTCCACTCGCAATTCCATCTCTTCCAAACTCCGCCGCAGAGGGATCCACAATGAACAACTTGTCCCAAAACTTTGGATGAAAAATCGTCCGACTCCTCCAGATTTCTCCTCCGAGACCCATTTTTTGAAATCCCACTCACACCAAATCCAGACCAGGAGAAAATTCAGGTAGTAAATTCAAAGGATTCGGAAGATTCGGGACGGCAGAATTATTATCAGGACCATTTCAAGTTTCAAGTACGAGTTGAAATTAATTTAGAATGCAGAGTAGATTTAAGGCGGAAGAGAGAGAGAGAGAGAGAGAATAAATGGACTGGTGATCCCGTCCAGCGCATAATAAATAAAACTGCTGTAAATTACTCGAGATGCGAATGACTTGAAATGGAGGTTCCTCCGACTGCAGAGCGCATTATTTTGTACAAAGTGGGTATTTTGTTATCGGACGGCGCAGGAGGGAGCTGGATAAAGAAGAGTTGATATTCAGAAAATCATAAATGAGCGGAGTGGAGCTGGTGAGTCGGAAAGGAATAAATCTGGAGATTTCTTTGATGATTGAGATTGGTTCTTGAGAGAGTTGAGAGAGAGTAAGAGAGAAAGAGAAAGAGAGAGAGGGAAATGAAGAGATGGATGGAGTCAGAGGGAGACACAGCTGCGATGTGGACTCTTTGTGCTTGGGAGGACGGAGAGCGGAGGAGAGTGCGGAGGCTGAATAAATGTGAGACATAAAAGTGGATGTGAGATGTGAGTGAGATTACTTGAATATTCATCCATTTCCAGGCGGACAACACAACAAAAGTGATATGCATCTGGTTGGGGGCGAAGTGAGTAAAGGGAATCAGCTATAAATGTGGACACTTTCCATGACGCCGAGTCTCAATGGAGCTGGGATATCGGCTATTATCATGTACACACCAACACACACTCTCTCTTTCTCTCTTTTTCTCTCTCTTTCACTCTCTCCATTCGCCAATTCTCCGTGTTTTATTCCGGGAGAAAAGAAAGTGTAAGATACGGGCCATTTCCCTCATATCATCAACTCGCTCCATTCTCCTTTCTGCATTCTGCCAACATCATTTGCTCTCTCCTCTTTTCTTCTCTCTTCTCTCCAGCCCTCACAACAGAACAGAACATGATCTCGCCTTCCCTCAACTCAGCATCACAACTCAACTAAAACTTGCTTCTGTTCTCTTTTGCTCCGCTCTGCTCCGCAGCACAACAAGAGAAGGACAAGAGGAAAAAAGTGAAAAGTGAACAGACTTGAAAGCTTTCAACTTTCTCCTCAAATAAAGCACGTGTACCATAAATTCCCAAAATTGAGGTGACTACAGATTTCTCTCTCCTTTTACAAGTATCGAACAATCTTCAACGCACAACGCACAATCTATTACCATCTCAAATCTCCCATCCACACGCACACACACGCACACCTAAGCACACCACACACAACTACACAACACAACAACCAAAAACCAAAGGACCAAAAACAAGAAAGAAAATCTTTTCCTCCTTTTCTCGTCCGTGCATATAAATTTCAGAGGGAAATACGCAGCTCGTTTCCAATATCAAATCCATGGCACAATCACCAGGATTACGAAAACCAAGAAGAGGAAGAAGAAGAAAATGGCAGCATCCAACATTCACTCACTCACTCACTCACACATTCAAACAAAAATACACCCGCTCACAGTGACAAACGACACATTTTACAACATTTCCTCTCAAACAAATGACTACTGAAACAGCCTTTCCAAAACTTCCATACTTTTTTATCTACAACTGCGTCAACCAACTTTTCTGGAACAGGACGAATAAGACGAACAAAGAAAAGTAAAAAGTATTTTAAATCATTCCCGTGTTTGCAAAACCTTTGAGTTTTTGAGTCCCAATTAATTAAAAGATGGGCTTTTAAAGGACTTTGACTGTTATTTTGGGCCATTGTTCATTTTCTCATGCGAGGAAAAACAATGAAATGAAAAATATGAGGCTTATCTGCCTTATGAAAGTAGGGCAGAGATAAAAGAGAGAGAAAGAGCTGAAAGGGTGGAGAAATTGGGAGATTCATGTTCAAGGTGAGGTCAGAATTGAAAGTAATGTAATTAAAAGTAGAAAGTAGAGATAAAAAGTGGAGGATCTTTCATCTGGTTTCTCAGTGTTAATAATAGGACAAAGACGAGTTGTGGTAGTTTCAGTTTAGTCCTCCACAGGATTTGTCTCTCCAGATTCCAGATAACTCTGACTGTGGCTGCAGAAGAAGAGGAAGAGAAGGAAGAATCCGGAGGAAGGGAAGCAGAGAACAGAGACAGCAAGAAATGTGGAGGAGAGAATCAAGAAATGAATGAATGAATAAGAATGAGAATGAGAAACGCGTTATCTTCCGACGGTGGATTTCTAGGCCCGCGGTGAGGATAAAATGAAACCTTGTCTTTATTTCTCTCTCTCTCTTCTGCTCCTTCCACTTGCCCTTTTCTCTCTTCTCCTTTGGTCCGTTTTGACTATCAGTCTTTTCTCTTTTATCATCAGACTTCCTCTTTATCTCTCACATCTTTTCATTTTATCCGCTCTCTCACACACTTTCCTTTTCCCTCTGCTCCGTTGGATTCTCCTCTGAATATTCTCGTCTTATCTTTTCCCTTCAAAGTCCCTCAGTCAAATCAGTGGAATCACTATTTTTTCTCATCTTGTTCTTGATCCATCCCGTTCTAATTTCCCCCGCGAGGAGGACCAACAGCAAAATGAAGACTAAGACTAAACGGACAGAGAGCAAGAACAAGTACTAACTCATCACAGAACCCTATTTCATCTTTTACGGGCTGTGTCTGTGTGTGTGGTATGAAATAAGGAGTTCGTCTCTCCTCCGCCCCTTAATGAAATTGACATTTACATCTTTCATTACGTCTTCTCCGCGTTTAACCAAAAGCCAAAAGGTATTCCAATCCCAGAGACCGTCAACCAAATTTACTACTCGGCTCTTTTTCCAGGACCAAATATAGAAAATCCGGATCCGGATATTGCCCCAACCTCCACTCTCCACTCTGCCTCAGCTTGTTTCACGGGCTCACACACAGACTCAAACTGACAGTGTAACAAGAAACCTCCTCTTTTAACTTTGAACAAGAGCAAAAGCAGACAGAGACGGAGAAGGAGAGTGGAAAATCCTTTTCCGTTTCAAATCTCGTGTATAATGAAACGATCCTGTCTCGCTGTCACTCATTCACTCCCAACGCCCAGCCTCCCATTCACTTTCAGTTTCACAAACCCTGAAAAATCATCTACACATTTTACACATACTTCATCCAATATTTTGACTTTTCATTTTGCCCGCTCCCCCTTCAATTCCCGGTTTAAGTGCAGTCACTAAACAACCTCTGATTCCACGGTGGAAAAAGGAAAACAGCGGATGGACAGCCATCGTCAAGGTAAACACAAACTCTCAAATCGCAAGAGATAAAAACAAGAATCTCCAAAGAAAACAAACACGCCAACAGACACTCGGCAAAAAGATGGGATAAAAGCCACAGAAAAGTATGAAAATGGTAGGATGAGAAATGAGGAGACGGAGAAAAACAAGGCTGTGAAAGAGAGTGAGTGAGTGGTGGGTGGGGGAGGAGGGTGTGTGACAGGGGGAGGGGCGATGGATCAGTCCGCAACAAAGTAAGAAAACCGAGTCATAAAATATTTGTGGGAAGAAAAGACGGAGAAATATCTGTAATGGAGTTGAGAGTTGATAAAAACTCTTTTGGAGTTCCGCTTGGTTTAATCTCTTTCGCCATGTCCTCACAAAACACAAAACAGAGGACACGGACCACACCAAAACAGAAAACAGAGCACATGTTGACTTTAGAAAATGTCGTGGATATTTACACAAACCCCACTCCCACTCCCACGCCCACTCTCATCTCAACTCATCTCAACTCATCTTCTACTTTCGTCCACATGAAAAACAACCCGAGGGTCCGAAAATCCAAAAAAAGAATAATGACACTCCCAACAGCTAAACTTTCACAGCTGAATTTTCAGTACAAATCCACAAAGACAATCATCATCACGAAAGAGAAACATCACCTTTGAAATTCATCATTCTGTAGGTTTCCATGGTTTTGGTGCATATTCAAAGTGATCATGTTTTTTTAAAAATGATTTCGAGTAATTGAAAAGAGGTAAAACGGAGGAAGAAAAAGAAGAAGAAACCATTTGATTAAATATTTATCTGCCGTGTCTTGATCTGGAACTGGATTACTCGAGACGACTGCATCAAAATAATATTCCCTGTACTTTTTCTGTGGATCTGGTGCGGGAGCGGAAGAAGAAAGAGGAAAAAGAGAAAAGGGAGTGAGACGATAAACACAGGTGTAATAAAAACCCGGAATTCCCTGGAAGCACATCAACTGTCTAAACAGTTCCACACAACACAAAACAGAGCAACAAATTGTTCACACAAGACAATATTCTTCCACTCCTTTTTCACTTTTCACCAACAACAACACACAAATTCCGTCTCAAATGTGACTGCGCAATTTCAGCCTCATTCTTTAATGAACCTGAAATTCCCCGGAATTCAGACACATGAAATTATACAAAAATCCCCTTATTCTCTCAACAAAAAGAACAAAAAGTGGAATCCAGTCAAAAGGTGAAATATTATGCAGGTGCATAATTTATTAGACCTCCGTTTTTTTTGGGATGGGAAGCAGAAACAAGAAACAAGTTGCACACTCATTTACACATGTTCCACCAAATTAGCTTCTCCGTCACTTCCTGAACCAACAAAAACTGCATTACTTACTCATGATCATGCACAGAGCACAGAGCACAGAAAGCAGAAACAGGTTGAAACGGAATTAAATAATTGATCAACGACCAAAAAACTTGTTTTTCTTCCTCCCGAATAAACATGCACATTTAACTTGAAGAAAATATATTTTCCTGTGCCTTTCCCAAAATTCAATTGAGGAGCAGAGAACAAAATAAACGAGAGAAAAGAAGGAGAGTAGAGAAATGTGTAGAAATTTGTGTGCATAATGAGCAGAGCTCCGTCGGATTTCCAAATCCAAATGAAACTCCTTTGTGTTTTGTGTTGCACATTAATTATTTTGTAGGGAAGATTGGAAATGGACGGATGAATGAAAATGAGACAGATGAATTTCCGTCTGGTGTTTGGTTTTGGGATTTCTGGCTTTGATAACTCGCGGGATTGATTCATGTGGTGATTCCACTTGAGCTTGTGAAGGGACGGAAACTAATGTCATCAACATGACATCAAAATCAAACACAAGCAAGTATTTTTTAGGCCTTGTGAATTGTGAAGGTGTGTCTACTTTTGTATTTCCGCGGGAGAGATTAGCCGTTAGTCCTTAGTCATTAGTCGCAGAAACAAAGAAACAAAGAAGGGAGGAAAGGATCCTGAATTTCTGGATATTGTTCTGCCGAGTGAAAGTAGAAAACAGAGTTGTGTGGAGCACCTCCGTGGAAATTCCGAATTCCGAGTTCCGGGATGATTTATACGCACGCTAATTAAATTTTGTGCAGCAAATCAAAAACCACAGAGAACGGTTATAAATTCCGCGCTCATACATTCATTCATTCATTCATCCGGCGGCTCCTGGTTTCCCAGTCTGGATGCTGTGTGTATTCAGAAGAGGCGGAGGAGCCGCAGGAAAAGAAGCCAAAAGGAGAGAGCAGTCTGTCCACAGGGGAACGGGAATCCAAAATCCAAAGAGAAACTTGAGCCGAGTTGTCAGGAAAATGTGCCGTTTGTTTTATGAGGGAAAAGTAACTCATAAAACAATTTTGTGACACTAATTTCCCGAGTACAAATGCTCCGCCGCCACAACGCACAACCAAAATACATGCACAAATCTCCGCACCCGATTTTACATGGAAACCCAATACATTTTACAACTCCTCTGATTTATCCTGTCCATCAATCAACCCGCACCTCCGTCTCTCTCTTTCTCCTCTTTTACTCTTTTACTCTTCTTCTTCAGAGCACAACCAGAGTCAAAGTGGAACCCAAACCACAAGTGTCAATTTCCCTCCTGTAAAATATATTCACAGCCTTTGCCAAAACACAAAACATCCATCCACTTAATTCAGATCCCTCTTTTTACTTTTTACCGCCAACCATCAACTCTCAATTGCGAATCCTATCCGAAATTGTAGCACAAGTTGTAATTTCCCGGAAAATGGACTCTGCTCTTTATCAATTAAAAATACCCCCAAATTTATGAGAGTAGATAAAAAAAAAGTAGAATTGCGCAATTCTATTTCATACATGATTTCAGTATGATTTGTTGATTTAGAACTTTAATAACGGCGCATATAAATAAATGAAAAAAAAGTAAGGACTGCTGATGAAAATAGAAAAAGAATGAAAGGAGAAATCCTTTCCAATTTCACAGAAAGTGTTCAAAAGGAAAGGAAAGTTGAGAGTGGCATGATTTTGTGCTGTTGATGTGGACGGCGGACGGTGTTATTTTTGGAAGAGGAGGTTCAGGTCATAAAGTAGAGAGTTGGTTCTGCGTGTAAATCTGGTTCTTATCTGCAGTTGTGTTGGGTAGTGGACGGTGGAGTTGGAGAAGTGCAGACGATGACCTGCCGCTAAATGCGCTGGTTGCGTGTGGAGGTTGTCAAGTTGACATTGGACTGAGCAGGGGGAAATCAGAGTCCGTTTTCACTCGGGAGTGCGGATAAAAAGAGTAAAAGAGTAAAGGAGAGTTGGAGTAACTTATCATAGTGGACAGCGGAGTTACACCACCCGATTTATTCTCCCGACAATTTCACGGAATGAAGATTGAGAACTTTTGGGCAAAATCCCCGACTCACTCGTTCTCCTTTCTCTTTTCCTTTCTCTCCCCATTTCACATTTCACATTTAGTGCGGGACGTGCGAGGGAGCGGAGAGAGTGGAAAGTGAGAAGGAGTAAGTGAATAAGGAGACCAAATAACCATTTTTCACCTGTCTCATTCACTATTTTTATTCCATCTCCATGATTTCACTCCATTTTATTTCATTTTATTGTGTTTTAGTGTTTTAGTGGCATTGGCCATCCGAGTTTCACTTTGAATGTTGAGCGTGCACGGAGTTGGTGCAGAGGAAAGGGATAAAATTCATGGGGCTTCCAGTTGTCTCTGCGGCTATTTATCCGACTGTTATTAATAATAATGCGGGATGATTACACACTTTCCACCACAATTCTCGCATTATTTAATTCCGCTCACTTCTCCGTTCTCCATTTACATGAAAGGTGCTCAAGACAAAGGAGAATGGACGTGAAATTACAGGGGAAACATCGGAGAAACCACCCACTCGCAACTCACAACAAACAACAAACAAGGACACTGGAATGAGTGAGCGAAATTCAAAGAAAAGACGTTTGGAAGTGGAAACTATGGAAAGTATGGAAATGTGAATACTTGAGACGATTTTGGTGGCGGAGCACTTAAATTAAATGCCGAGACGATTAACTTAAAGACTTGATGTGTTCTTTGTTCTGTTCGGTCCACCGGAGTCGGAATTCCCTTTGTCATGACACTGCTCAGTTTGGAGTTGGCCGGAGGAGACAAAACGGAGAGGTTTTAATAGCGAGATAAAATTGGGTGTGGAGAAATGTAAAGACGGTCATTGTCAAAAGTGAGGTAATTAAATCCAGAGGAAAATGGGATATTTCAATACGGAAAATGAGAGAAATGAAATGGTGAGGAAATGAACTACGTTCAACGTTCACACTTGACACTGAAACAGGTCTAGATTCTGGAGAGTTTGGAGACGCTGGAGACCGGACAAAGGGATGGACGGAGCAGGAGAAAAGTACAACTCTGAATCTGGCGGAGGACAGGGAAAAGGGAAATAAAGAACAGTTTCATTTCAAGTCGTGACATTTACCGTTGTACTTGTTTCAAAATTAAGGAGGAAATATGACGAGAGAGACTTTGTCATTCCTCCTTTCGTTCCCATTCCACACCCACAAAAACATGGAGATGAATGTAAAGGGAGTGCGGAATGTGAGGAGAAAAGAGGAAGAAACAAGAGAAACAAGAGGTGACAGTCTCATTCCCGTTTATTTTAATTTGATTCTTGAGAAATTGTGGAAGGCGGAGGTTGGGACAAAACTCGGTTATTCTCATTATTCTGACTGCGGAAACACATGTTGAGCATGGCTTTGGGCATCCTCCCTCTTTTTATTCCTCTTCTTCCTCTTCTTTTGCTACAACTCGGGAAAACAAGACATTTAAATTGCGTCTGGGGCTGAGACAGGAGACATGATTAGACTCTCCTTCTTTTCCTCATTAATAATTCTCCTCCGCATTCTAAATCAACTCAAAACTCAAAACTCAAAAGTCTGATGCGGAGTTGACGAGAGACTTTTGTTTGTTATTTCTTTTTTTTATTCAACTTGAATCCTCTCATTCTCATAATAATTGCATTCCGCCAGGTTTCCTCTCTCTCCTCCTTTCTGTCCTCAACCTCGAATCTTCAACTCACAGCAAATAAATGAAGAAGAGCGGAATGAAAAATATTTATAAAAATGAATAGAAACGGGAGTGAGTTTCATCTCTTTTTTATTCCCTCACTTCTCATACAAACTCTTTCAAAATAGTTGAAGTAGCGAGAGCAACATGAAAAATCAAGTTCCAACTCAAATACTCAAATACTCGAGACGTAATAAAAAGGAGAAGAAGATGAACTCTTTTCCCAGGAACATTTTTATGTCTATGATTCATTTACTTTTGTTATTCGCTATAAAATAAGAAATTCGGATACACAAACACTTTTGAAAGAAACAGGAAAAACACGACAGAGAAGATGGAAATGAGAATGTGAGTCTGTATAAATTGAGACTGTGGATGTCAAACGTCTTTCATGATTTCTCTCCTCCGTCGTCATCTTCATCACCTTTCTGCACCCACATTTTCCCTTTCCTCTCTTCACGCACTCCTTTTCATTTCATCCCGTCTTCCGCCTTTCAAACTCATCTTCATCATACTTTTTTTTCTGCTACTTTTACTTTTATTTCCTTTTAGTCCTTTTTAATAAGAATTTCGACACAATGCATTGACATTCCTTGAGCGTTTACCTTTTTTTTACTCTTCTATAAAAAGGAATATAATTTGAAAAGACGGAATATTCTGGAAATAAGTCATACAAAAAAGGGGAGTGACTCTATAAAAAGTTACATGATCATTTCTGAGCTTGTCTATATTTTTGATGTGTTTGTTGGAAAAGAGGAGAAAATGACCCGATGTAAAAATTCGTTGGTTGGGATTTTCCATGAGTATTTTTGTATTTTGTTGTAAAAATGAGTAAGGAAGAATAGGTTACATAAATGTGATTAAATAACTGGAGGAAGGGGGAGCAGCGATGATGAGGGGACGAGGAGTTAATACTTTGGTTGGCTGTTATGACAAGACGGAGAATCCGAGGAGCGGTGACCAGTCCATTTGAGATGACAAAGGAATCGGGATCTCGGGAGAAGGGGAAAAGGGAAAAGAAGAGACATGATTCATTGTGGAGAGTGTCATTTCATGAAAAAGTCCTTCAACACCTCACTCCAACTCGTGTACATAAATACTTGTAATTGGATTCCAATTCCCGCTTTCTTTTCTTATTTTTTATCCCATTTCATTTCATCCATTCCATTCCATCCGCCACATCCACAATTCCTAGCACATTCTTTCGCCCAGAAACTCATCTTCCATTTCTCCTCTCTACTCCTGGATCTTCCTCCGTCCTCTTTGTCCTTTGTCCAAGGACGGTAACGGTAACAGGAGAGGACGAGGACGAGTGCAAAACTGGAAATGGGAATCCGAGGAGGAAACTGGAATCTGGAATCTGAGCTGTTTTTTGCACAAGGATATTCAATATAGAACATTTTGTACAGCCCACGCGAAGGACGAGTTCCTCTGACACTTGTTTTGTTCACAAAATACTTTCTTGTGTTCCGCCAACAATTTAAATGAGGATTAAAGCTGTTTCACTGCTCCAGAAAGTAGAAAGTGGAGGTTCTGAGCTGTGAGACATGAATGCGAGGGAATGAATTGTGGAGTCCGACTGGATTTCAAGAGATGTCAATAAATCGATATAAAGTTTTTTGTCCGGAATCGCGGGAGAAAACTGGTAATGACTTGCATCTGCGGTTGTGGACTAATCCCACGTCAAACCAACAGCCTACTTTCCAACTTTTCTCCCTTTTCTCCCTCCACCTGATCCAACTCCCGGGTTTAAAAGGGTCGTTGCACTCCGACCCGGACGATCCATCTCCAGTCTGCACTGCGAATCCCGTTCAAGGTGAGCCTCTGAATCAGCTTCTAAATACTTTCCACTTGATAATTACTGCCAAACCAAACCAAACTTGTCAACACGACCAAAGGACGGACTCGGTCAACGGATGAAACGCAGCTGTCTCTCTGCGCGCTGTCGCTTTATGCTTTATGCGGATTAAAAAAGGAATAAAAATAAAAAGTACTCACGGCTTCAGTGTGGATGGGATGAACGGCAAAAAGCATGGCAGCCACGAAACTCCCGAGCTCCGCCAGAAACTGGGAACAAACTCTGCAAAACAACAACAAGAATCCCATTTTTTCTATACTTTTTAAAAAACTCCACATCTCTTATGCACATGTTTTGAAACAAGAGACTTGTTTTATTCTTATTTTATTTTATATTATATAATAAATGAACTCACCGGAAATAGAGCACCGACACGATCACGTGGAGAACGACATTTCTGTGTGCACAAAGAAACGAGTATAATTAAATGTATTGATTAATTTTATTCCGTTGGAATCGGAGAGAAAGAATGGAAAGAGAGAAAATAGAGAAAAGAGACTCACATGAAATGGTAGCCCATGGTTTCCAATCCATGAATCGCGTAGTTCCAACGGAAGGTGAGGACGCAGAGGGGTCTGTAGGATTTGTGACTCTGCTCCTGCAAATTCAAACAACATTCAAACCAATTAATCAGTACATTTATGACATTCCTTTTCTGCATTTTACAGTCTTTTACAGTCCCACAAAACTGGGTACAATTAATTATTTGTTATTTATTTCAAATGATTAGTTGGGCTCGACAAGTGACAGGAGAAAGATGAAAGATGAAAGGACAAATGACGCACGAATAAACCCAAGCATTAATAATTAATAATGAAAATAGATGTGTTTATTCCAAGTGGATTCGATTCTTGTTCTTTGTTGTTATTGTTTTGTGACGTGATTAATATGAAATCTCTGTGTGACACCCAATCACAAATTCCGCAGTCAAAGGACGAGGGAAAGCATGAAAACAGGAGGATGAATCAGGAATTCAACTTGTCCGCAGTCAACTGCAATGAGCACTTTATTCCTTTGAACATTCTCCGAACCACCAACACAAACAGGATCCAGGTTTACAGAAATCAGCTCAAAATCTGCTTTATCTTTTTGTTGTTGTCATTCAGTTCTGCGGAATTCCTCATGAAATAAAGGAAGGATTGTTCATGAGAATTAACAATAATTAGACTCTGCTCTTTTTGATCTGCTCTCAACCGAACTCGGAAAAAGAGTCAGTTCAGTTGATGTTTCCTCAATCAAGAATCCAGAATCGGGAAGTTGTGAGTTGTGTAAAATGCACATTCAGCATTCAACTTGACCACTTTTGAGCGTAAGAAAAAAGAAAAGGAGCTCCAGATTTATCGGCGCATCAAGAACATTAATCCAGCATTTTTACCTCTTTTTTTCTTTCACATTTCCCCGCTCTTCTCTGTTCTCCGTTCTCCGCCTTTTCGCTGTGCCTTTTCCTCCTGCTTTTGAACATATTTTATCGATTGGAGTGATATCGATTCATGTTGACCAGCGGACGGCGGACGGACACATTCATCAAACAGAACACGGCCATTAATTTCCCTCCCGTCCAACCACCACCGAAAAAACATCAATATCAACAACAACAACTGAACAATGAACCGTCCACCTCCATTCCTTTTTACACATGTTTATAATTTACAACAATCACAACAACTCGCACATCAAAACATGAAACTCTTTATTTCCGCTCTACAACAGGAATTTTATTCCTTCCACAACGAGATCATTCTTATTTTCCCATTTCCGCAAGCTTTTGAGCTGCTTCAGATTGAAAGAGTCTGAATTTTTAGTGACTTGAAAAAATTGGACAGAATAAAATGTCGACTTTTTGATTTTCCTGTTGAGATGTTTGATTTGTGAGTGATATTTGTAGATTTGCGGGGATTACGCGGATTTTCTCATGTTTATATGGATGAGGAAATGAGCCTTTTTCATACTTTGTACTCAAAAGATGCAGGATTTTGAAGAAACGGAGTAAAATAAAAGTGGACGGAGGAAAAGTAAACAAGAAGCGATAAATAGCAGAAAAAGAATGGTCAAAGCGAGTGAAAGGACTGAATTTGATGACACAATTCAGCTCATTGTACTGAAAATGTTGTTGTGGAAATGATTGGATGAGGAGGCGATCGGAATAAATCCCCTCACACAAAACACACGTTCAAGGAGGAATCCACAACTCAAAAGAGCAAAAAAATCCACATGTTTCATAAATTCCACCAGGAGTCTCTCTCGCGTCCAAGACATTTCTGGACGGAATTCTCTACATTTTTCACTCAATCCCCTCTTTTTGCACGTTGACTCGTCTTGCTTTTAAGGACTTTAAAATATTTCCTACAGAGCCCACTCAAAATCAGGCAGACTCATTTCCACTCCTCCATCATTTTGATGTTTATAAATATTTAAAGCATTTTCCAATAACGCGGATTTTGCTGTGAAATTGGAATTGGAATTGGGCAGTGGGAAAAGGGGTTTCTTTTTTGATCAGTTGTGGGATCGTGTGATGCGGAGGACGGGAAAGAAAGAAGGCGGAAAAGGCGGATGACATGAAATAATTCCGAGATGAGTCGGAGATAAAAGAAAAGGAGAAAGTGGAAAGTGAAAGGGGTCAAATTGAGAATGTTTGATTTGTGAGGAAGTGATGGAGACTTTTGCGTGAGTGTGAGTGTGTGTTTGTGAGTGGAGTCAAGTCAAGGTAATTCCGAGGTACAACTTGTGTGGCAGACAACTAGTTTCCTTTTCTTCTCTTCTCTTCTGGTCTGTTGTGCTGTTGTGCAACGGTTCGGAGTCAAAGGTCGTAAATAACAAGATGAAATTGGAATTTTTTCCTTCAAGAAGAGAAGAAAGCAAAAGAGATTTCTCTCCTTTTGCTTCTTCTTGCCTTTCCGGATTCTTTTCTCTGGCTGTTTCTGTTCTCTGTTGAGCTCCTGCTGTTTCTCCTCTTTTTCTCTGTTTCTGTGAGAGTTGAAAGGTTTTCGAGACATGTGGAAAGTTGAGTTTGTGTGTGGATGTCAAAAATGTAGAGAAATTCGTCACGTCGAGTCCCAACAGATTAAAAGCAAGAATGCACACCTAATGTCGGGAGTGACTGAGGAGAGAGAGGAAAAGAGAAAGAGAGAGAGGAAAAGAGAGTGAATGTTGAGGGAGTGGGAAAGATTGGTTGGCTTTGGATATAGCTCTCCTGAGATGCGGGAACAAGACGAGAGACAAGATACGATTAGACTCACCAATCCGATACATCCCATATCAAACAGACACGAGAGAGAGAGAAAGTAAAAAAGATCTGACTGTCCAAAATGAGAACAAGATACATCAAGTTTGTAATAATAATACTTGTTCCGTTGCTCCCGACTCCAACTCCAGCTCCAGCTCATCCATTCACATTACACGAGAAGACGAGAAGAAGGAAAGGAAAGGCCGAGTCTACAACAGAACAGACAACAGACAATATCTCTCGCTCTTTATTTCATCTCCACTGGGAAATAATGTAGATACTCTGACTCGCCTTGTCTATTTCTCCATATCTCTTTTTCTTCTCTCTCTCTCTCTCTCTCTGTTACCACGGGCATTTACACAATTTAGTATCCATCTTCTGCTTCTGTCTATTCATTCCGACCAACTCCCGAATTACGCTCCACGTCCACATCCGCGTATCTCGGCCCCTCGGCCCCCTTCCTCATGACACTCACACATGATTCACTAAAACCCCAACGGCCGCAGTCTTATCAAACCCAAAACACAAAATACCAAATACAAAATACAAAATGCCCAAATCCATCTCCAACCCAACAAAACACAACTCAATATTTCACAACCAAAATTTGCCCATTCCAAATTCCCAGCTTTTAAACTTTTGTTATTTGTTTCAAGTCATAAATTAAAATATCCAGTGCTCACGTGACCATTTTGATTCACGAGTTTTTGAATCCAACTTAATTTTGTAACTCTCAGGACGTGAATTCTAAAATGACATTGAAAAACGCCAAAGGGTATGGCAAAATTACAAAAAGATAGGACAAGTGCACGAGCCGGCGGATCTCCCCAAATGAAATTCAAATTGAGTCAGGAATCGGAAGAGTAAAAGTTACGTCCGCTTTTCACCCGCGTAATACGACCATTAAAACAAGAGATACAAACAAAAGAGAAGACACAAAAACAGAGAACTATTACATTTGTAAATTAAAGACGGAAAAATGTTGTTCATTTGGCAGTGACTTTGACACAGGTATTCCATTCTCCAACACAACAGAACAACAGAACAGAAGAACAAGAGACGGATCTCCCGTTTCCTGCCCAGACGAGAATTCCTCGTCGGAAGCAGAACAAGAGGAGGAATTATTTCTGGAGGAATTCAGCGGAGATGGTCAAGCTAATTTAACACAAAAGGAATCCTGGCCAAAAAAGAGAGAGAGGAATTGGGAATTCTGGAGGAGAATCGTCCTTTTTGGTGTGTGCATACGTGTAATTCCCATTTGCTGTTTACTGCGGGACAAATCCATCGCATCCTCCTCCTCATTATCCACACTGGAGAAACAAGGGAAAGTGATGCTCCTTTGACCAGTTTCCTCTTTCCACTCTCACTTTCTGCTGAACAACTTTCTTCTCCCCACACTTACAAAATTACAAAACTCGGCGGTCTGGCCAGTTCCTTTTGCGTAAGTACATTTTGATGTGCCCACGGAAATACTGAGAGAAAGGGGAAAGGGAAGAGAAAGTGCAAGTATTGCACGCGGGTTTCGGAGGAGAAGAGAGAAAGTGCCTGGAGGAAAAGGGAGAAGATTCTGCTCATGAAGTTGGATGAAGAGTCCAGCGGAAGAAACAAAGGAAGGAATAAACTAGCCCTCGGAACAATTATCTAATTCTCCACTTTGTATTCACACTCTTCCTCTCTGTTTCCCCCTTTCTCTTATCACAGCCTCTCACGCTCTCTTTTCTCAACCACTGCCAAAACAACAATTCTGACGGGCATCGCACAAATTCCGGCTACTTTCTCTACTAAACATCCACATCATGTCTCCTTCCTCAATTATGTCCTTCCACCATCTTCATCTTCACTCCCCACAAACAAATGCCACAAACCTCCAAAATTCCTCCAACCTCCAACCAAATCAAGTCTCCGAGTATGAACCACACAGCAGCAAAAAAAGGTAAAAAAGGCCTCACAAAAATATCCGAAACCGCCTTTTCTTGTTACCAAAACAAACCCAAAAATTGTCTTTGGGTTTTGGTAAAACTCTGCAAAAATTCGAACTTGGTTCTCAAATGGAGTAAAATGTGCGTGTGGTTGTTGAGTGACTCGTCTGTTTGTTGTGTGTTGTGGGTGCGGAGTCTGGAAATAGAGCAGAGTTGCGAGTGAAAATTGATGCTGAACTGCAGTCAAGTGGCGAGACCAAAAGACGTCAACAATTTGGAAAATGGGTAAAATGCAGGGAAACTCTCGCTTATTCAGGCTCAAACTCAAACTCATTCTCCACATGTTTTCACAAGCGTGACATTTTTCATGAACAACAACAAAGCAGCAGCGTCTCATCTCGTTCGCACCCGATCTGGAATTGGAATTGGATCTCTGTTCTTCTGGAACTCGAGAGTTGATCATCCTGTTTTCACTCTTTGCATAAAAAATCCATATCCGCACAATTCACGACACACGTGTAAATGTGGAGGATCCAAAGAAAACATCCAGAGTGAACTCAAACTCATGTGACTGCGATCCCACAGCATATGAAAACATGACAAAGATCTGCACAAAAGGAACACAAAGTTGGACGCCATAAACACGCAACTGGCTGATAAAATTAACACCATGTAAAATGGGGATGCCTGGAGAACGGAGGACATGCGGCTGCAGTAAACTCGGAATCCGGAGATGATGTACGAATAAAAATGGAGATACAAATACACCTTTTCTCATCCTCCTGTTTGTTCAGCCAGGTTGACGGAGGAGTGGAAAAGAGTGGAAATTTCACTTGACTCTCCATCTCTTATTCTCTTACTCTCCCTTTCTCCTTGATCCAGCTCTGAGAATTGAGAATTTTAGTGGACAAGAGGAGACGTGGGTGGTCTAGACTCCAGAATCCAGATGAAGTGCAGACTGGAGATGGTTTAAAATACATAAACCTCCTGGCTCCTGGTGCTTCCTCTTTGAAATGTTCTTCTCCTTTCTCAAGATGAGACTGAAACTGAAACTACTACTGAAAGCTGAATGAGAAAGAAGGAAAGAAACAGGGGAAGAAAGTGAGAAAGAGAGAAAGATGCAGTTGGGAAAAAAGATGGAGTTGGGTTGGTGATATGTCGCGTCTTCACATTATCCAGCTCATTTATTCCTGTTCTTTATCACTTGCACTCTCTTCTTCTTTCCTCTCTACTCCTTCTTTTCTGTTGCATCCGCCCGATCGTTCCATTTTCTCCAGCAATATGATCCTCGCTCTAAACTCACATGCACATTTGGCTCTGTGTGTGTGGAAAGTGGAAAGTGTAGCGGGAGTGAGAGAAAAGAGGAAAAGAGGAAGAGAGAGAAGGACGGCTGCTGCTGGTCTTATTCACGAGCTATCAGCTCAAAATGTCCTCGATATTTCTTGTGCTTCTTTTTCTACTCCGTCTTCCGTCTCCTCCTCCATCTCCTCCCATTCTTATTTCCAGTCCAACATTTAGCTCTTTTCCTCTTTCCCTCTTTCACTCTTTTACTCTTTTACTGTTTCTTGTGTTTCTCGTGTTGTATGTTTGAATTTGGAAGTTCACCAGTTACAAATTTGTGCTTGTTCACCCGCGTACCTTTTCCCTACATTTCTTCCAGTCCTCTTCTATTTCTTTCTTCTATTTCCTCTTCCTTCCTCTGACATTAGCAAATTTACTTTGACTATCACGCCCAACATCCAATGCATTTTTTCTACTTTCTCCCCTCTTTTCCCTCTTTCCCGTTTGCTCATTCCACACACATACACATAAACACTCAGTCTCACATTCAGTCAGCTCTTTTCTCCCATTTCTCTTGCGCCGTCTCTCCCTCCCCACCAAATGTACACAACACAAACTACAACCTCTACTTTGTTTTCTTCTACTTCAGTAAACGAAACATTTACACATTAGCCAAACTCCACACAGAGAAACACATTCTGGATTACTTACCCTTTTCTTTCCTTTCTTTTCTTTCTTTCTTTTCTTTTTCTGTTTCTGTTTGCGTCCGATGGATATGGATGACGGTTGACGGTTGAAATGGAGAAGAGGCGCGGGGAAAGAGCAACAAAAAGAGTTGAAACTTCCTAACCCCAGCAGAAACAACAAGACGGGAGAGCAGAAAAACATGAGAGGAAACTTTCCCGTCTCAACTCTCAACTGGGTAATGGCGCACTTAGGATGAAAGATTATACTCACTCACAAATAATATAAATTTTTATCTACTTACAACTCGCAACATGATATTTTTGTCCTCTCTTTCCTTTTCCAGTTGTAGTCAACCTGGATAAAGGATGAAAGATAAAAGATAAAAGTAGCGTACATGAGACCAGCTGGATTCTGGATTCTGGATTCGGATTTGGATCTGGATCCGAGAATGCTCAAAAGATCCGTATGGAAAAGACAAGAGGCACTTTGAACAATAATAAACTCGCATGTGTGTGTCTGTGTGTGTTTTGGACTCGAAATGAAATTTTACCTCGGAAATTTTCCTCCCGTCCTATCAAAAAATAAGAAGAGTAATGAGAAGAAGCGAGCTAATGGAAAATGCTCTATAAATTTGTCTTCTCCAGTTTCTCCTGCTACTTTCCACTTCTCGGGTGCGCTAAAACGTGAGAATGGAGGGAGAAAATGAGCTGCGAAGAGAAAAGAGATACACAAATACAAAACAGAAGAGAAGAATGGTTAATGGAACAAAATGGACTGAGTGTGTGAAAGTGGATGCGAACGAGGGGAAAGCCAAAGCCAAGGTGAAATTCAATATGGGAAACGAGGTCGCTCCAGAAATATGAAACAACACAACACTCGCCATCTCCTCTCTCTTCTCTGTTTTCTATGCTTCACTTCTGCGTCTACGAAACTCAACAACACGAGTTGTTCGTTGTTTCTCCAAAGCATATTTCACGTCTTTCATCTCCACAGAACATTTCTCGAGGACTCTAATTTTAAACAGCATCTCATGTCAAATCAACTGCAAGACGTCGGAGCTCGGATCTCAGATCTCACAACCGAAACAAAATACTCAAAACTCCCTTTCCAACACACAACTTTCATCATCTTCAAACTAACCTTTTTTCCCAGTTGATGAATTAAAAACCCAGATCAAATTGACATCTCGCTCGCAGGATTTAGAAACAAGGCACAAAAAATGAACCTCATTTAAACAAGTACAAAAAAATGAAGAATAAAATCTACTGCAAAGTGAACAGTGAACAGGACTGAAAATCTGGATAAAAAATATTTAATCCCGAAAAAAAGGTAGAATGTCAGGAAAAAAAGAGGGGAAATGGTGAATTGCACATGATTTGATCTCGGATCGATAAAGATTAGAGCACAATCAAATATCAAGAGACTTTTGCTACTCAATCACGAGGAAGAAATAAAAGGAAGAAGAAAAAGACTAATTTAAAATGTACAATGTCAGCCTACGAAACTGAAAAAGAGTTTTCTGCAACAATTCTATTTTTATTTTTTATCAATGTGACTTTTTTAGGTAGACAAAAAGTGGATGTTGCATAATCCAGGATTAGCGTGAACAGAGTTTCAATCCAACTGCTTTTTAATCTCTACAATTTTCTGCTGCTGATGATGGAGATGCTGAAAATGATGATGTGGCGATGAGAGGTTGAAATGAGGCTGTAATTGAATTCTGGAGCGATGAGAGAAGGAGAAGGAGACGGAGGGAAAACTCTTACTGAAATGCCATGTCAACTAAACCGAGTCAGAGAATTGAAAGAAGAGAGTGAACAACTTTTAATCTTGGGTTTTATGAGGAGGCGAACAAGACGTGAGTTGTTTTCCTTTTCCCTTTCCATATCAATTTAAATTTGAACAAGATGAAGCGAGTAAAGAGTAAAGAGTAAAAAAGAAAAAAGAAAAAGTGGGAGCACATGAGACCCATAAAACATTCAACCCCGCAAAATAAAAAAAAACACAAGACGAAGGGTTTTGTTTTGTTATTCCTCCACACATGTGTTTTCTGTTTTCTGATACACGGGAAATTTCCATGTTGACGTAAAAATAATTCTTGAATTTTAAATTTCGGCTCCAAAGGATTTCCCTCGTCTCAAAACTCATCTCCATCCTGTTTTTGTTTTTCATTATTTCCAATTCCGAACAGAAAGGAGAAAGGAGAAAAGAGCCAATTTGAGGAGGAACAAAACAGAAGGCAATAAAGTGGAAGAGAGAGAATCCTGTAAAGTGGGATCACATGGAAATTCCTGATGGTTTCCTTGACAAGTGTCATTGAAATGCAAACAAGTTGATAAAAGTCCTTGTCAACATTCAAATTGAAGGATGAGCGGGGGAAAAAGTGGGTTCCCTTTCTCATCTCTTTGTTGAGTATCTGTTGATCTACTCAATCCAATCCGATCCGATCAGTCAACAGAACAAAGTGGACGCGGAGTGCATAAACATAACAATAAAAGTGAACTGGGAGAATCATTTGTTGAGCAGAACAAAATGTTCAAAATGAGGTAGTGCCACCTGAAACCAGAGAACAAGATGAGGAAGAGAGATGAGGAACTCCATGGAAACTGTGAATCTTCACATTCACTTTCATTACTCTTTTTTCCCCGTTTCTCAGATGGATTCCCATCCTCTTCTTTTCCTCATCTCCTCTTCATGCTCCACGACTACGACGACGACGAGGAGGATGAGTAAAGGGAAATCCAGATGTGTGTCGCATTGATATGCATATGAAAGTGCACTCGAGGTAATGCGTCCTCAAACAATGTTCAATGTTCAGTCTGGATCAACCGCATGCACAAACAATGGAAAGTGTGATGAGCAGAAAGGAAAAGTGGTTTTTTCATCATGTCTGGATTCTGGATTCTGCACTCCGCTTTCCCCATTTCGCATCAACGAGAGATCAACTGCTCGCGATAAATTTAGATATCTCTTCCTCCTTTCACATCTCCGCATGGAGACCAGGGAAAAAGAAAGAAAGGAAAAAAAATAAAGAACACTTTCCTCGTTCATGCACAATGCAGAACAGAGAACGGAGAAGAGTGCAGACGGATGAGTCCCGAGAAATTGTACCGACAGGAGAAAATTTGAAATCAAACCCGAGTTTTGTAGCTGAAAGTAATCTGGATTTTGGATTTTGGATGGAATATCCATTTCTGTTCTCCTATTCAGGTCAATTGTGACGCAGATCTACCGCCGACCGTCCAACTCTACTCGCAGCTCGGATTCTCCTGTTTCCTCCAACAGCCACAGCCACATTACACACTCCAACAACACAGACCTTCTCAATGCAAAATATTTCTCTCTCCAGAGATACACTTTTCTCTGGAAGAACGGAGAAGAGAAAGGAAAGAAAGAAGCAGCTCAAGCTGTGAAGTATAAACAATGGCTGAAAGCTCTTTCTATCACAACCAGATGCACAAGCACAAGTGGAGGACGTACTTTTTCTACTTTCTGTACACACTGAACAAGTCCATCCAGAATCCAGAAGCGAGTGAAGAGGAAACCAAGAAAAAACTGGAGCACTTGAAAGATTGACAAACACAGAGAAAGAATAAAGAATAAAGAATCCGTATCATCAACACATTTCCTCCGTACTTTTTCCCCCTCTCCATCTATTTTTCACGTACGTTCACAAAACAAACTTTTTTCACAAATTTCTCTCTCTTTTTTTCATCCACATCCTTTTCACTTTTCACTCTCCAAACTTTTCCCTCACCGAGCCAAATGCAGCATGGAAAAACATTGTGAAGGCTGCGAAACTGGAAGAGAGATGAGTTTTACCTAAAACCAACGAAATTTATAACAAGAAGATTAATCCAAATTCTGAATTGTGCTCAAAACAGAAACAGTGGAAGCATCAACAATGCAAAAGAATCTGCAGAATGCAAGTCCTCGGATTTGTGCACTGGAAAATCCGGATCAACTCGTCTGCTGCGCCGTGTTTGACTGTACTGTTTTATTTGAATATTGAAATGCCTATCGCACGAGATCAAAATCCATCCACTAATTTTGAATCATGAGCGGACAAATACACACGAAGAATGAAGAAAAAGTGACAGTTTTTCAATTTGAGTCCTCATTTTTTTGGCTGGTTGTGCATGACTAAAAAGCAATAAGCTGCTCATTGATGAAAAGAAGAGATGGAGAAACATGAGCGGGAGTTGACGTGCGAAGAGTGACTCACAAGACAAAGATTCCAGGAAATTTTCCGTGTGGCTGCACTTCATTTCCATTGCAGATGAAACGCATTAAGTTTTTTTTCTTTTCTTATCCTCCAAAATAATGCATTCACATTTCGAGGTCTCTTTTTTTGCCCGAGTTGAGCCAGGGGAAAACTACTCGAGGCTCGAGGCGGACTGCCAAGAGAACGGCGAACACTCGCAGATTCCACATCCAGATACCGTAAAAATGACGAGCCTCTTCTTCTCCGTCTTCTCCATCTCGTTCCTTTTTTGTGCCTCGGATTTTTCTTGTGGTAAGTTGTCAAGTTGGAGATATGAAAAATCTAACGTGAGACAAGTTGTGTTTGGAGAGTGTGCGTTGTGCGTGAGACAAAGAGAGAGAGAGAGAGAGAGAGAGAAAAAGAGCGGAGATAAAGATGACAATAAATGTCAAGGAGTTTTTAAATAAAAAAGAAGGAGAAAACTATTGTGGCTGCGGAAGGTGGAAGACGAGGGGATTTTTTCCATTAGGCATATGCACAAACATTGCACATGAATCCTGAATGCATAATGTATTCCATGACAAAGGACAACGCACACAGAAAACCAGAGAGAGTCCTCTTTTCCTTTCAACACACTCGCTCTCCTCTTCTGCCTCTGTGATAAAATAAAAAGTGCTGAAACTACAACAGCTACTTTTTCTTTCTTTCTTTTCTTGGGTAGTTATTTTTTACTCGGTCGTCGACAGTCGGCAGTCGGGGAGTCATACAGAAAATTCATCGAGGAGGACGACCACGGAGAAAACACATTTTTGAAAAAATATTACCACCCAACAAAAGTTATTGCATTCTCAGGGCAAAAGGTAAAGTCGACTCCTTCCTTTTCCCTCTTTCCCGCTTCCCCCCTTTTCTTTTTGTTCCCCTCCGTCTCTCCTTTGTTTCCCTATAGCAACCACTATTTATAGATCCTTTCTCCGTTCTTCTGCAACTACACTACAACACATGCATGATCTTCTCTACAACACAATCAAATTTAAATTTCCTCCTCTTTTCCCTCTTTTCTTCTTTCTCTTTCTCTTTCTCCTTCACTTCCAGTTCCAGTTCCACATTTGTACACATTTACTCTGCTCTAATTCATGCTCCAGAAATAAGTGCATGTTTATTCCGTATCCTTTTCACTCGCGCTCCACAATTTCTCATTCTCTTCATTTGCCCAACTCAACTCAACTCAACTCATTTGCACAGCCGAATCTTTCCTTTTTTTTCCTTCCGCGTCCTCCCAACTCGAAACTGAGCAGCGCACAGCTGACACTTCCCCATCTCAAAACTTTTTCTAAACTTTTTGCAATTAAATCTCCGTTGAAAGTGTCATAATTTTCATAATTACTTAAGTATACTTTATAATGTACACACACAACTTTCTCCGCCTTTTTTTCTTTTCTACTTCCGTTCCCTGTTTCTAGTTTTCTCATTCAATGGAATTTTGGTGAAAAAAAAACTAATTTTAATTAATTCATGTCCATCTTCTAAAAGTCTATAGTTTATTCCAAGTACAATTTTCCAGCTGAAACGGATTGACACGTAAAAATACTTTCTTTTTTTTACATTCGACTGAAATGATCGATTCCAAATTCAGACTTAAGGGCAGGAATATTTGCTCAAAATTTTGAAAGATTAGGAATTGAATAAGAGAGTGAGACGGAGGAAAAAGGAGTGGAGAAATGGATAATGAATTGTGTGGGACGGCGGAGCCACAGGGAAGAAAAGGAGGAAAAGAGCGGACCTAATAATTTCTAGTAATAAATTCAGTCTGGGTAATCAGATGGAGCAATAAGTTGGTAGTAAATAAAATCTAATGTCTTTTCTCCTTTCTGATTTCATCGCAGGCTCATTCTCTCTCTTTCCTCTTTTCTCCAGATTATGGGCAAAAACATGATGGAATAAATTAAATTTCCATTCAAATTCAAATCCAAGTGATAAGAGAAAGGAGAAAAGAGGAAAGAGAATTGGACAAAGATCGCAAGTTGAAGAATTCCTCAATTCGAATCAGATCACAGCTCACAGACTTTTATTATTTCACGTATAATATATTTCCATCTTTCTCCTTCTCTTTTCATTATTATTATTATTATTATTTTATTATTATTATTGGATAAAGCATTCCATCTGCATTTTAAATCACCCAAAGCCAACAAAATCTCCACGCTGCTCAAATGAAAGGGAAAACCATAAAATTATTATGAGAAAAACATCATTAGAATACAAAACAGCCATAAATCAAAGTTCTCTTCCACCACACTTATTTCCATTGTTACTCCTTGAGTCAGCCAGGACTTTCGGGCCCTTGTCATTTCATTTCATTGTTGCTGTGGAGATGCCCGAAACCGGTAAAAAATATGAAACATGAAACGAGGTTGTACAGTTTTTTTGTGCTCCTGCTTTCTCGTGTCAGGTTCCATGTGAAAAAGATGGAGTTTTCATGACAAGAGACGCACTAATGTGTAAATAATGGGTGTACTTTAGACGACAGCCTCAAAACTACAAGAAACAAGAACACAAGAATACAAGGAAGGAGGAAGAAGGAAGAAGGAGAAGCCGAGAGTTGGAAGAATGTCGCCTGTGGTACTTTTTTCCCTATTTCTGATCCTGGTTTTGGTTTTCCTGGTTTTGGTGGGATGACTCTGATAAATGAGAAAATAGAAAAGAGAAAAGAGAAGATAAAATAAAGGAGACGAACCTTGTTCATGGGAGTTCCCCAAAAGTCGTTAAAGAATAGGTTTTTGATGGGCGTTTGTGGTCTGAGGTCTCTGTTATCCCGAACTGCGGACATGTCGTCAAAGACAAAGCCGCAATTGAGACTGTTGTAGTAGCACAAGCTGCACGTAATCATAATCACAGCGCAGTAAACTCGACTCAGCCCCATGTTCTGAAAATACACAAAAAAAACAGCATTTATTAGTTACTTTCCTCATTCTTTTTAACAATTTCATGAGATTCACAATTCACAACAGTGTAATTATCATTAGCCTTCTTCTTCATGCTTCTTCCAGTGCGAAAGTCAACCAACAATCTGCGCACTTTTCTCTCTTTCTACTTTCTACTTTAGAAATGGGGAAAAAATCCGAAACGGTTTCATAGCCGAAATTCCATGCGGATTGAGTAATGAGGAGTGAAATTGTGCTATGAGTTGGGTTCACCTGTAAGCTGTAAGGGAAAAGAGTGAAGAGGGAGAAATGAAGGGGAGTGAGTGAGTGAATATTTTAGAGGCGTAATTATCCTCTTGTGATTATTCATACTCATGTTCAAACTCATATCTCGACTTGTTGTTCTGCACTCCAGAGCCAGAGGAAAAGAGTATGGGAGAATGGGGAACATGATAGCCGAGTTTTTATAGGGGCATAAAAGCTGGGCGGTGAATTAGTGAGTGAGCTCTGCTTTACTCCTGTTCTGCCCGGATAATAACACAACAACAGAGAAAAGAGAAGGAGCATTTATTCAAACTACTCCAAACTCGGACTGGAGTTGTGAGTGTGTGAGTGTGCTTTACGAGTAAATGAGCTGATTTCGTGGACAACTCTTCTCCCTTTTCTCCCTTTTCTCTCTCTTTTGAGTGAGTGACTCTGTTTATTATTTCCCCGTTTATTGGCTTCTCGTACGTGGAAATGATTGCTGGGAGCAGGAGCTCAAATATCAAATATCAAATCTCAAACTCATGACGCACAGCTCAAAAAGAAACCAAAAACAGAGAAAATAAAATGGGTAGAATTTGGGTGGGGAGGGGTGGAATGAGGAAAGGGAGGGGTAACCAACTCCGTAAACGCAACAAATCCATCCATTAGACTAAAAATGTGGAGAGATGGAGAGATGGAGAAATGGAAACAAGTGGACGGAAGAGATAAGCTTTTCAACCTCCTGGATTTACTCGGAGAATTCAGCCAACAGCCAACCTGAATATCGCATGACTTGAGACTCTTTGAATTTTCACCTGTGTCACTTCAAAGTAGCCAAACACCACACCAATTCCAAATGGATCGAATGCAAAATCAAGAATCCAGGGATTTCTAAGCAGACGAGTCAAAAGTCAAAAGTGTTTAAACTCCTTTATCATGTAGGTTTTTTTGTTTTTATTTTATGCGTAACAAAATCAGCCTGGAGTTTAGAGTTGAGTGGCAGACACAGATCAGCGATCCCACCATGTCATAAAAATGAAACTGCCTTTTCCCTGTGTCTCTCAAAGCGGAAGCGGAAGGAAATATCTGACATTTAAAACTCCTTTCCATCTGCTGGAGGAATTGTGACAGATTTAAAATTTGAAGCACAGGAAAAGTGACTTATGGAAAGGACGGAAAATTCAAAATTCAAAATGCTCCCCTCCAGCACAACTCTGTCCCAAGAAATCAAATGAAATGTTCCCCGTCTCTTTCTTCTCTCTTCTCTCCGCTCTCCTCTTTTTATCTTGAAATTTAGGCAGAAAAAAGGGGAAAGAAGGGCTGACGGATATTTGCATAAACTATGAACATGAACATGAACGGAAGGACAAAGAGACAAAACATTCAACTACTCCACGCTCAATGCTCAATGCTCAATGGTAATGGTAAAACGGCGGGCCAAGGACATTTGTCTTTCATCTACTTTGAATGTTGAAGATGAATAAAAAGGAGCAGAGACTGAGGCAACTCTCCAGAAATTTCCGATTGACAAGTTGAAAGTTGAAAGCGGTGGAGAAAACTGAGAGAGCGAGACGGATTCACTTACATTCACTTGCAGTTTGCAGTGTGTTTGTGTTTGTGTGTGAGTGGAGATTGAGATTGAGAAGCTGCGGTATTTTGGAGCGAGGTTCCTTTGGAAAAGGATTAACTCATTAAAGAGGAAGGTGAAGACTTTGGTCTGGCTCAAAATGGATATTCATTAGCGTCAGAGGCAGAGAGAGAGAGAGAGAATATCCGGATGTTCGGAGAAGCACATTAGTCTAGTCAAAGTAGAATTAGGTCTACCCACTTTCTCCTCTCTTTCACCCATTCACCCATTCACTCGCCCTCTTTTCTCTCTTCTATTTTGTTCGCTTGGGCGCATTCCGAGATCCACTCCGAATCTTAACCTTTTAGTGCTCCTCGGAATGTGGACATTTGCAGGAGTACTCTGGAAGTAGAGTAATCCCGTGTTTACCTCGCCCTCATCACAAGAGCTCATTCAGTTCCTAGTTCTAGTTTTGGCTCTGTTGGCTCTTTTGGTTCGGAGGAGAGGGAACAAGGGAAAGTGGAAGAAAGGGGCAAAGGGAAATGTTCTTTGTGTGATCCATGTACAATTCAACTACAAACTACAGATTCTGATTCCGATCCTGATGCATTCCATTAACCATCTCCTACACACCTCATTAATTTCTCCTCTCTCAACTCTCAACTCTGAACCAACACTCATCTGCATTCCACATTTCCATTTCATATTCCCTCTCTTTTCTCTATTCACACAACCTCACGTGTGCTCAGTCTTCAATTCTTCAATATGCCTCAATAAGAACTCCGGACCACACACAGTGGAAACTTTCAAGTGTTTTTCCCTTCCCAAAATCTAGATTCAGATTGAGATCCCAGCTCTTGAAACCCCACCCCGCCCCTCCTCCTCTAAAATGTATCGTCTAAAGAAAATCCCGGATTCTTGATTTTGATTTTAATTCCCCATCCATTTCCATTTTCCATGTCTCAATTCTAGTGGGAGTTGTGGCTGAGATTAATAAGTTGTGCAAGTGAAACACTTAGATTTCATGTTCACAATTACTCAAACTCTCCAGACTCCAGACAGTTTCTTCCTCAGTTCTTTGTTCTTTGTCTCGGATCCCTCACTTTCCTTGTGGAATAATAATTAATTAGCAGACACAAGAGGAGATGAATGCATTCAACTCCACTGAAAACTGGAAATCAGGGTGATCAGTGCCAAACCTCTTGTTCTTTAAGTAAATCCATGTTCCTCTCGTCTCTCGTCTCAGAGTGGCGAGGAATGCGGATGTGCGTGGAAAAAGCATGTGAAGGGAAGAGTAAAATGTAAAGAGTAAAGCGTAAAGAGGTTTATGAAGGTTGTGACAACACTCGAGAAACTCGTTTCTCGTAGTCGCTCACAAAGGACCTCGTATTTATTTTCGTGGAAGCGGAACTAAAAGTAAAAGAGAAATGTCTTGTTCTTTGTTCTCCTTTTCTTTTCCTTTCCTTTCTTTTCCTCTTCGCCCCAGCTTGGGGAAATTCAAGAGTTGAGTAGAAATCCATTATTGGGCCCAACTTTCCGTAATTGAGAGATTGATTGCAGAGTTTCGCGGGATTCCTCCGTCCCTGCCAACAAACTAACAACCTCCCGTCTTCACTCTTGTACATGTTTACACACGGAGGAATTGTGTGCACAAAAAATAATGGGATATCAAAGAATGTTCTTTGATGGACTGGAACACTGAAATACTGAAATACTGAATTGTGATGTCTGGATGAGGGTGGCGGAGGGAGCAGCGATACAAGTGAACGGATAAATAAACATCCAGATGAGTTTCCACTCTTAATGCGAATGGAGATATCGAACAGGAGCATCTCTTTCGCTTTCTTCTCCTCTCCTTTACTTTGGTTCGCTATCATTTCAACTGAATGGTTCTGGATGGGATTAGAGCGTCGCGTATTGGCAACTCTCCTTCATTCCGCCCGACCACTGCACTCCGCACTCCGCACCGAGACAAACAAACCAGAAAAAGGAGAAGCGGAGGGAAAAGGATTCATGTGTGTTCATAAGCAAGGAAATGACATAAATCAGAATCCTTTGCTCTTTCTGCTCCTTTCCACTCATCACTCAATTACAACTCGCTCCACAAAACACTACAACTCCCAACAACAACAACAACAACAACACAACAACAGAGGACAAAAACCCACTCAACTCAAATTTCCCTTCCACTTTTAACCTGGAAATGTGATTAAGTCGGAACATCTCCATCCGCTTGTTTTACACATTAAACAGGGAAATTCAATTCATAACAACAATCTCCAGCTCCTTTCATCTTCCACTTTCTTCCAATTTCTCCTTTTGGCATCACTTCCTTTACAAATACTTGGCATCCTCTCCACTCCCAATTCACTTGGATCCGTCCTCCGCGGAATCTGCATCCGCCGTCCTTCCATTTACAACCAATTACACCAAATCCCCACAACATTTCAGGTAAAATGGACAAAGTTCCGTCCACAGCCGATGACTGCTGCAACAAATAAATTCCATCATTTACAACTTGTTTTTCCGGTACCCATTTTTACCATTTATGATTCATCAGCCTGAAAAATGGATGGGCGATGCGGTGCGGAGATGAACAAGGAAATGGAAATGCGTGGAGCAATCGAGTGTGGAATCCACATGTGTGAATGGTGAATGCAGAGACGAATCAAAATACACGAATAACAAGAAACAACTTTTAGCCGGAACATTACGTTTTGTTTGTGGAGAATTTACGGGAGTAAACAGTAAACAGTAAACAGCAGAGAGTAAAAAGAGTAAAGAGTGAAATTGCACTTTGTGTTCCTGTGGACTGCAGAGCGGAAAGTGCACTGGAATTCCGTATTTCCACTGACGTCTGACGCTGGAGTGACTTGATCCACTCCCGACTGCAGATCCACCATCCATATTTTATACATCACCCAAACTTACATATTTTGTTCCTTCCACTCACACTGAATAGAGAGAGAGAGAGAGAGAGAGAGAGAAAAAAGAGACGATTCTCCTTTCCGATTTCCCCTTCACCGAGAATTGTGTAGTCCTGGCACATGTGCTATTATCAGTTTGAAATGGTCCATCTCCCGTCCTCTCGCTCCCTCTTCATCTTCAATCCGCAGTGGTCAAGAATACAGATGAAATACAAACTTTTCTCTTTTTTATCTGGAATTCTCTTTCTCTGACGGAGGATTTTCATCCACAACCGAGAAAAAAACTTGAGGAATATATTTTTGTTTGACATGAATGGTTATTCAACTTGCTGTATTATTTATTATTTAGCTCTTCTTTCTTATTTTCTTCCTCTCTCGAGCAGACCCTCAAACTGAAACTGAAACTGACACTCACAACTCGGAATGTGAGTACAGTTGAAAATTCCGGGTCCTTTTCAGCATGAGGATGTTTTGGTGCAGTTCGGGATTTTGGAAATCACTTTGGAAACTGGTAATTAAATTCCTGAGCTTTATGAATTGTGGAGACAGGGCGGAGGAAGGAGTGGAGAAAAGAGGGGACTAATTAGCGGACCGGAGTGAAGGAGACAACTTTGAGCCCTCTTCTGCTCTTCTCCTTCCAACTTTGGAGATACACGAGTAAAAAACTATCGTCTTGTGTCATCATCAGAATTCTTGCGGGCAATAAAAACGAGTCTCCTCTCTCCTCCCAAAACTTTATAATAGATTCCGCTACATCATACTTTATACTTTCCACACAGAAAGAGACTCTCATAAATTTCCTCCACTCTGCCGCTCACACTCGCCACTCTCAAACACACCACAAAAGAAAGAAGAGAACAAAACTTGTACAGGACAAACTTTTGACCCCGGGGCAGGACAAACTTCCAGAGTTGCTTGTCAAAACGTGTAGTTGTTTTAGATGCATCCACAAAAGAAGTGAATTCATCAAAAAGGGGTCAGTGTCAATTTCAACGGAGGATTCCCCATGAAAAACATTTCCCCGTCTTTCTGTAATGTACTCGAGCACATTTTGGAGATGCAAGAATCTGAGTTTTTCATCTACCAGACATTTCTGGAATTCCTCCAAACTATTTTCTACACAAGAAAAGAGAGAGGAAAGAACACAACAAAAAAAAACAACAAAGTGAAAGTTTGAGCAGATGAAGAAAGAAGAAGAAGAAACAAGGTGAATTTCCTCACTTTTTTACTCAGATTTTTTCACATACTTTTCCTCTCATCTTGTACAAAACTTTAAGAACTTTACGCCTCTTCTTTAAAACATGTTTTTTTCCAAGTTTTAAAGAAGAGAACTCCAGAATCAGAAGGTCGCACTCGGCATAAGAATTCTCCTTTTCCACCATCAACTTTTCATGTGTGTTTCAGTTTTCAGTGGGGACGGGAGAAAAGGTGGAATGAGGTCTGAATAAGTGAATGCAGGAAAAGATACACTTCCGGTTCCGGGGAGTGATTTTGGGCATAAAATACACGATGAGCGGCTCCGAAATCCAAATTCAACCGACAACCAAACAACCAAAGCTTATTCTCCATTCTCTATCCGCATTTCCTATTTCCTACTTTCAAACGATCAATAAAACTCGTTTAATTTTCTCCACCAAAATCCACACACTTTCCATTCTCTAATAAAGGAATTCAAAATAAAATAAAGTAAAATAAAGTAGGAATTGTGAATTGTCATGTTTCAACGGGACGGACATTCTAAATCTGTTGTCGAGTTTGCTCATTTTTCTCATGTTTTCACTTGCGCCTTTGACTCCCGAGCACATTTATTTGTACGACCAAACTTTGTTTCCCCGTGTCACAGAATCCGTCTCTGTCTTTTCCGAAACATTTATTACATTACATTTATATCGCTCCGGACAAAAAATAAACTTTTAAAACATCCAAGTTTTTTTTTATTGTGGTCACATCCACTCAAATGTCCGCCAGAAGAGGGAAACTTGCGCAGGGGAAACCAACAGAGTTTGTTTGGGAATTCATTAAAACCCGGGCATTTGGGTTTAAAGGGAGTTTAGGAAATAAATAAAAATGAGTACACATGTGCATTAAATGTGGGGGAATGTGCCGAGTGGAGCTCCATTTTCCATTCCCATTTCCAGTTTCCAGTGTAAACTGCAAACTGCAAAGTGGCAACTTTCCCTCGGAACAGCAACAATAACAACAAGAATAAAAATAACAATCGGAGAAAGTGTAATTGAACTGTTACTCTGAGAAATGGGCGCAATAATCATTATCATTTCGTTGAGATGTTGAGATGTGGCGGAGAGGAGCGCGAGCGGAGTGAGTCCGCCAACTACGACGACGACTCACAATTATTTTCAATATTCTCCTGTTTCTACCCGGACATAAAAAAAGCATTCAAATTCAAATTCAATTGGGCTGACGGAGACTCTTTGAATTTATCGATGAATGTGAATGTGAATGTGTGTTTTTTCTGGAGGGGAAATTCCCCATGTGGAACACACAAATAGTTGATGGAGTTTTCTCAACACAAGAGTTGTTAAAAAGTTTTCATGGAAAAAAAAGAAGGAATCTGTCAAAATGAAAGTTTTTGGAGGGAGTCAATATGAAAAAACTTTTGAGGAGAAAGAGGAGAAAGAGTTCCCTTGTGATTGCGCATTCATATCTGTTCAGCACTCCTGCTCCTGCATCACAACAACTTTTACGAGCCTCTTTTTATGCCCCTAATTCATGTGAGGACGTCACAGGACTCCTTTCAAAGTCAGCCAGTCCAAAAAAGTTGAGAAGAATCAAGATTATTCGGGGGACATAACAAAAGGGATAAAAATAATGAGGAGGGAAATTTGGAGGAATGTAAACAAGATGGACTCGTAATAATTTCATGGTTGATCCATAGATTTCCTCAGTCCCTCCATTATTCCGAGCACAAGAAATGTAAAGTGGCGATGGGGACGGAGAGAGAAAAATATAGAGAAAAAGATAAAGAGAGAAAACAGAGAATAAACCCAAGTGCACCCAAAGGGATTCCGAGTAACTCACATCATATTTTCCCGCTCAAAAGTAATTGGAGGAATAAAATGAATATGTGAGTTGGCGAGCTCACAATATCACTGAAAATATCACAATATCTCGCGCTATCACTCGATGACTCTCCAGAGGAACTAAAAAATTGTCTGCCTCAAAAGAACTAAAAAAAAAACTAAAGTTTTCTACTTTTTAATGGTTTCCTCCTCCGTCTTGTTCTTTTCTGTCCTTTCTCCTTCAAAGCACACTTTTTGTACACTTTTTGTACACTTTTTGTACTGTGTGCACAGTGCAGTGGAAATTCCTCAACCATTTTTCACTTGCAGAAAATAAGAGATGTGAGATGTGAGAAAATCCCGACTGAATTCCCTCCTTTTTCCTCGTTGGACTTGAACATGAAACATGGACTTTGTGCCTCATCTCTCTTTGACTTTACTTATTCAGAGCCACTTGTCTCTTTTGTCCCTTAGAAAATCAAAGGAGGTCACACTCGCAGTTGAAGCATAAACTCCCGTTTTAAAAGCCAGTTTCTTCCCAGCTCCAGAATTCCAGAGAAATGATAAAGCAGAATTATGGAGAACGGGACTTGAAGAGTGCGGCGTGTGGCGGAAAGGCGGGATATTCGGAACTGGTGATTGTGCATGATGTTGCGAGTATAAAGTGCATGTGATATTGAGAGTGTGGGTGGATGTTGCAAGTGGTTGACATGGTTTTGCTATTCGCTATTCGCTGTTCAGTCTGCTCCATCAGTTGGGTTTGGAGTGCGGAATGGAGTCGAGTCGAGTTGAACTGAGGCTGAGAAAGAAAGAGGAGCTTTTGAGAAGTGAACTCTTATCCTGGAGATTCCGAATTCTCATCTCGTTTGGTCCTTGACTCGCACAGGAACTCTGAAACTCTCTTACCAAAAAACCCGTCCACGTCCACACAGCCAACTTGAGCAAGCAGCAGAAACAGCGAGAAAGAGGCAGAGAGAGGAAGAGGAAGAGATTCAAAGATCCATCCAGCCAACCAAGCAACCAAACCAAACCAAACCAAGCACTCGGCGGAGCGTGAACGCTCTTGGGTTTCTCTTCCTTTCCACTCACTCCCTTCAGATCGCTCTCTCTTTTCCTCTGTACAAGGCAGGAGTATATTTACTCATCCTCTCTCCTCTCTCTTCTCTCCTCTCCCGCTTCCTTCAAGTACGCGGACAGAGACTCCTCTCCAAACATAACAACTTCATGTTCAACACTCCCAACTCAAAACTACAAGAACCAGAAACCAAACAAACACTATTTTCAGCCATTTTCATCCTCCGCCTTTCAATCCCGCTTATTTCATTCCTCGTCCTGTCTCCTCTTCAGGCTCATCCCACTCCTTCCTCCTCCTCCCACTCTGTACTCCACACTGCACAAATATCACCCGCATGACAACCACCACAAAAAACAGAGGTCAGTTTCAGTCCAACTGTTCCTGCTCCCTCATTTTTTGTCCACTTTTCCGAGTCCTCGAGTTGGAAAGGACACTTGAAAATGTTGGAGCGACCATTTGCGGTTTCCTCTTTATCTCCAAGTTTTTAGGAAACAATCAAACAAAAATGATTCCCATTCAAATAAGCACTGGGATCATTTCTGGAGTTGGAAAGAACACTTGAGGAGAACTATGAAAATGTTTCCACTTGCGAAAGGATACAATTTGATATTTGAGTCCAATAACACAAAGCAATCCAAGTTCATGCTCATGTTTATGTTTGTTTTGTGGGGAAAGTTTCCCCGTTTGTCCAGAAGAACCAGCTCAACCACCGACCACCGCCTTTCATCTTTCATCATCATCAACTCATCCTCATAAAATATGCAAAAGGCAAACAATATTCAATATTCTCCTGCGCACGCACCAAAGCAACACAACAAAAGTTTTGTTCTTCATGTCTCTGATTATTTTAAATGGGCAGCTGCTCCTTGTAAACTCTGGACTCTGGACAAGTCCACTCGGAGGAAAGAAACCCACTTGTGGAAATTGTTAAAGTCCTCATTTGTAATTTTCACTCTCGGCTCATTTAACCTCCCGCTCTTCCCGCCCGCTGCCGAAATAGAGCCATTGCACATTTCACTCCTCATTTTCATGAGAAAGAATTCAAAGAAATGTTGTGATGACGATCCTCGTGAAATTTAACAGCGATTCCTCCCTCCGTCAATCAACCATACAAAACAAAATACCATTAAAACTAAAATGTTTTTCACGCAAATTGAATGAGACAAGTTCCCCATTCACCCGGATTTTCACCCCGTAATTTTACATGATTGATTTAGATCCGGCAGAGTTGATGACAACAGACAACAGACAAGAGCTCCGTGTGTAAATTGTTTTGTGGAAAGGGGAATCGGGCGGATTCTGAACAAAGTGAGGAGACATTCCAACCGCGCTGTGGAATTAAGACCTGTCCATCCCAATTTATCAGCAACAACATTTTGTGCGTCCTCATTCCGAAATCCCACTACAACTTCCCGCCGACTCTTCTCCCGTTTCCTCCCGCTTCCTCCTGCATTTGCGGTTGTCATCAAGTCAGCAGATTAGACAAAATCCCTGCACCGTGAAAATGCACCCAATTCTGTCAGCTCTGTCTGCGATCACCAAAAAGGCACACGGGATTTCAACGCTTCCCCCTTCCGCCATTATTCATCATTCATTAAAACAGTTGACGTCTCGGCTCAGACGAGCGATCACGTGGAAAGTGGAAAGTCCCTCAGTTTTGGCGTTGACCAACAAAACACGAGTCCGCTGGAACTGACACAACATTCAACATTCAATTACACAACTCCCCATTTCAACTCTGGACATTATTTTCGAGCAGAGATTCCGGATGATTCAATCAGCTCATTTTCATTCCTGGTTGAATGACGCGCTCATGATTCTGAATTCTGTTGTGTGGCAGCTCCACCTTCAAACTCCTTTGTCATTTCCTCCACATTCTCAAATTAGCCAAACTCGTCCAGTAAAAATCACCACTTTTCCCATCACGATTGATTTTCGCTGGAGAAAACGGTCGTGTTGATGTTTTAACTGCGGTTTGAAGCGGAGAAGAGCAGGAGTTGTTGATGTACATAAGAAGTAAAAGATACGCTGGGGAAAGAGTTGGAAAAGTTGGAAAGAAAATAGTTGATGTTATTTTACTCCCCGTTTTAATTCTTGAAATTTTCTTGAGGATTGAGAACAAAAATAAGATTTCATGATTGTGGAGGACTGGAGATTGGGACATGATATTTGATATTTCATAGGGTTTTCCTCCCGACTCGTCTCACCATGAAAGTTTTATTTTTTCTTTGAGTTTGGATTGGGATTCAAGGAAATGAGTCATGATTTGAGGAGGGCGAAGAGAAAAGAGGAAGAGCATGTTGTGGTGGAGATATCGTGGAGTTGGAGATCTGTGTGCTGCAAACCGTGAAGTTTGTGTCTGTCTGGCTGTCTGTCCGCGTTTCTCCGTGTCTGCCTGTCGACTGTCTGTCTGGAAAGTTCTATTGCATCGCTCCATCTCCTCTGCTCTGGTTTGACTCTGGTTCTGGAGATGAGTTGAAA